>LBNU01038558.1:40073-65911 GCA_014162995.1 Artemisia annua
TTTGTGAAAATGTTTTGTCTAACTTAAAAATGTAAGTTTGTAAGAAAATAAAAACTTCTTTGATCACCAAACTAATGACGGTATAAAGTTTGTTCATACCTGAAGTGACGTTGTTGAAGCTACGTGGAAGTAATGAGTTTCCTCGATTAAAAAACTTATTAACCGTAACTTTACGTAACATGTCTTTATATTTTGTGATTATCAAAACACAAGAAGATCGAATAATGCAAATAACGTTTTTGACATTATTTGTATTAACAATCTCCCCCTTTTTGATGATTACAAAATATAAACTCATTTTAGGTAAAATTATGTGTTGATAAATTTTTAATGAGTTTTCCCGTTACTTCTCCCCCTTTTTGTAGAATCAAAAAGGTGTCGTTGATGTTGAGGAGAGTAGACACGAGCATCCTTGAAAGGGCATCATCATTGTTGACGGAATACAAGCTCCCCCTAGCTAAGTGCTCGCCCTTAATGAGGGCACTGGGGAATCGAGCTATGGTGATGTGCTACAACAACAAGTTAGAGCAAAGCACATGCATATATATTATATATATATATATATATATATATATATATATATATATATATATATATATATATATATATATGTATGAAAGCATAATGAATATGGGTGTGAAATCAATTATATAGAGCATGAATCAGATAGAAAAAAATAGGTAAAATGTTAATGTTAGCACTATTGGGGACAGTCCCGTAAATAGGGCGACGATCCCTTATTGATGAGGACCGCCAATCCTTTAAAGGACCGCCACCAGTAGGTTTCCTGGTTGGCAGATGTGTTGTGATTTAAGCATAACTTAAGGCATAAACATTCATTCTTTTCATGCATGAGAACCATACAAAATCATTCATAATAGTTTCATAACTAACACATCATTAGACAACAACACTAATCATTAACTAGTACAACAAATTATCTCCCATTGCATGCTAGGTCCAAAACATAACATCCACTTAATTATTCTTGAACTAGACATTTGAAAAACATCTAGTTAGATGGTGGAGTGGATGATGGTGAGGATGAAGGTGGAACCGAAGGTGTTGCCGATGGTGGCATGGAAGCAAAGGGAGTTGGTTGCACATTTTGTTGAGTAATGAGATACTCAATGTGACCAAACATGATGTGTAGTTCATCTCGAAGAGAGTGGATGAGATGAAAGTTATGATAGCAACAAGCACACCCTACCGTGTGGTTGTTAACAAAGTAGTAGGGAAGTGAATTCCAAGAGTTGGAGATGATGGTGGTGTGGAAGGAATGTTTTCCAATGGCCCATTTGGTGATGTGGTGGGATGATTTGGTGAGTTTGTTTAAAGAGGAAGTTGGTTTCTTGGTGATGAGATGGAGTGAGTGGGAGATGGTGGTTGATTACTCACGAATGGAGTGTAGGCACCCGAACTAGATTCGGTAAGCAAAGGTGATAAGTTTTTGATGAATGATGAGAAAGGTGATATGGTTGGCTTTGAGCTAGAGGATGGCTTTGATGATGAGTGGGAAGTAGCATTGGTGGATTGTGTTTTGAGTGGTGCACTTGATGCTTGAGGTGATGTTGGTGGTGACTTCGGAGATGGAGTGGAGTCATAGAGTGTGAGATCAANAGATGGTGGTTGATTACTCACGAATGGAGTGTAGGCACCCGAACTAGATTCGGTAAGCAAAGGTGATAAGTTTTTGATGAATGATGAGAAAGGTGATATGGTTGGCTTTGAGCTAGAGGATGGCTTTGATGATGAGTGGGAAGTAGCATTGGTGGATTGTGTTTTGAGTGGTGCACTTGATGCTTGAGGTGATGTTGGTGGTGACTTCGGAGATGGAGTGGAGTCATAGAGTGTGAGATCAATGAAGTTTGTTTGAGGTCTAATGATCTTGATCTTAGGCCTTTTGTTTGGTGGTTGTGTTATGAGTTCTTTCTTTGTGGTTGTCAAGGACGTAGAGGATGAGGCCATTGTAGGTGATGAAGATGAAGTGTAAGGTTATTGTGATGAGTTTGAGGGTGATAAAGAAGGTTTAAATAATCAAGCTTGGTTATGATTTGGGCAAAGCATGCATTAGGAGATTTCAAGCACATAAAAATGTTTAACTAAACAAGGTAAGGTGATGATAATCATGCAATAGGTTTAGGATTGTAGGAAAGAAGAAAAAAGTGCAAAATCCGTGATCCCACATGGACGGTCCGTTAAATAGCAGACGGTCCCTTATCACTATGGGACCGTCGGGTCTATAAGGGACCGCCTGCAGTGGGTTTGCAAGATTTTCCCCAGTTTCTCATTTCTGCAACCTGCATATATAATATAATGCTATTCTTCACGGAACAGTACAAACAAGATTTCAACAATAAAAGACGTCTCAAACCAACTAAAACATCTCATAAACACGTCCAGATACAATTAAACATGTCTACTAAACATAATACCAGTTCACAAAACTGATAAACATAGTAATTCCATATACATCATGTGATAGAGGTAACATAAACATTCAAAGTCATAATACTACTACTGCATCATAGCAATCAATACTAATTCAAACAAATACATAGTTGTTGACTTCAATCCTCTTCGATGTGTCTCTTAAGATACTTCCTTAGTTCATCATCTACTATATCATCGATTGGTAATCTTTCAGAATTTATAAACGATGATATTTGTTGTTTGGAGATGGGGGCCATGACTCGATCGTAGGATACATAGAGAGGATTATGAAGATAAGGATAGGTATCCATGAAATAGTTAAAGAGACGAGTTAAAAGCATCCCGTAGGGCATCAACTTATCGTTGGTATCCTTGAGTTGCATGATTCGCTTAGCGAAGAAGTATGCAAGATTGTAAGGTGTCCGTGTAAGAATGCAGTAAAGCATGTGAGCAATTGATGCTTGTACATACTCACTTTTATTCATAAGACAAAATACATTCTCATGTAGAATGATTGCCATTGCTTTAATACAATGACGGAGTTTGGTGAAGAGAATTCTGTTTGGGTGAGTGGTAGAGAGAGATCCACAAAGGGACTTGGTTATTTTGTCTTTGGGGGGAATGAATCTCCAATAAGGACCATGTTCTTCTTGATTTTCGAGAAGAGAGTCTAGATCGGCTACTTCCGAATAGGCACATTTCCCCTGATATGGAAGTCCAAGGATTTGACCAAACTGTTTAAGAGATAAAGAGAAACCATAGTGACCTATGGTACACCAAAAGTGTATTGAGTAATCCTGACTTCGTTTGATTTTGACTCCACTATAGAATTCTAATATAAATCTAGGGTAAATTGTTCCATTGATGTTCAGAAGACAATCAAAACCTATGTTGCGAAAGCCTCTGTTAATAGATTCCTTATCTACATATGATGGACTTACGAAATGTCCCTCATGAATATGTCCCTTTTCAAGTTCTTTAAATATTTGGATGAATTTAGGGTCGGAATGATGTTCTAATGAAAGCTTTGGGATGTAAACATGAGTTAGAAAGTAGTCATTATCGTAAGTGTGTGGCATGGTTAACCTATGAAACAAATGAACAAGTATTAGAAGTAATTTAACATTGTCGTCATACCTAAGTTAGCTACTCCTTTTTATGAAAACGTTTCTGATTTGTATTAACTATATGATGAAAATCATGATCAAATATGTGTAGCTAGGTTGTGCCAATATGAAATTAGCATTAGGCTAGCTAGACCATAATTTTGCATTTATCCCAAACTTCCCCATAACAGATTTTAATTTTGAAGTTCCTGATTCATTTTGTTGCATGGTTAAGAAAACGTTTCTGACATGTATTAACAATGCATAACTACGTTTTTGTTACGTGATAAAACAAGATAACAACATTAAATTCGAATTGTGGATAGTCTCATTTTTGACCCATTTTCAAAATCTGCAAATTAAGTTAATTAGTTAGTTAATTTGAGTATTATTAGTCCTACATTGTTTGGGTTTGCTTTCAATTGTTGTTAATTTAAAAAAAATGAGAATCCCCAATTTTTAATTTTGTGTTCATATAAACCCTAATCTCTTAATTCGAATTAACTAAGTGGATTTGAATAAATTGACTTACAATGGAGTGATTTGTGAGAGTTGGTGATTGATGATCTTGAATTTGTAAACCTTGAATTAATTTGATTTTGGGTTAGTGAGAAATTTGAGTGTTGGGTTAAATATTCGCCACTTCTGCACAAAAGGGAGTGTTTGGTTTTGTTTTTCATGTTCTGTAGTAAGAAAATGGGGTATGGCCTAAAAATGCTGGACAATCCCTTATCGATATGGGACCGCCAAGAGATAAAGGACCGCCGTCAGAAAGTTGTGTAGTTTTGACGATTTTTGTTGTTTAAGTTAATGTGATAAGTCTTTGGTTCCAAATCGTTTTAAAATATATCTCTTTGGATTTTAAAACACAGTATTGACTCAATAAGCACGAGTAGGTTAAGGAATGGATATGGAGTGGAATCGAAACAGAAGAAAATGGAAAGACTCGATACGCTTGAATAAAGAGTGGATTTTGAGTCGAAACAGGAGAATAGGAAGAGTAAAAACATTAAATGAGATTCAAGGATGAGACTTGCATCGGAGAGGCTAGAAGTCAATCATGTAAATTCCAAGAAAAGTCATAGACGAGAACTGGAGAGTGAATAAAGAGGTGAAGCAAGTGTGCATCATCTATAGTGATTGATTGACGCTAAATTCATTATAAATAATGGTTGTGGTAAGACCATTTTTTTTCCAAATAATTTGCTTGAATCCAAAAAGGGATAAGCAATTAGACAAAACGTCTAATGATCACAAAGCATATAGCACATATGAACCTGTAGATATTATCTAGCATGCAAGCAAGTAATGATTCATCACATAGTCATGTAAGTATATAGCAATCATTTAAGTAGCAACTATAGTAGGCAAAATTGTAAGAAAACTTACCTTGGCCTCCAGCTATCCTTAATGACACATATCATAACATATGTCGTATGTGATGCAAGAAATGATGAAACTCACTTGGCGAATCGTCCTTAATTGTAGTTACACATTCTAGCCACGCATTGTCTTGGTCTCTAGCCATCTTGGCTTCTAGGTAGCTAAACACGTACTAAGTCTTCTTCATTTATATCACTTCAAGACTTGTAGATTAGTACATAAATTAAGTTGTTAATGTGATTCTTGTCGGCAACATTACCTACAATAAAAATATTCAAACTAGTAGTACACGATTCTACTAAAACTAAGTGACTTGCTAAAAACATATTTTCATCATCTTTGGCTTGAACATTTCCTTGATGAAAGTTTAAAATATTTTGCCACATATCATTTACCACATTTCATAAAATGATTTTGTCAAAACCAATTTTTAGGCAAAGTTTTATAAACCAATATTTTAACTTCAGTGTCTAGCAAAAGTTTCTTATGAAATTTTAATTTTTAAAATCTATTCTCATTGATAAAAAATATCAAAAGAAATGACATGTCAAAGCTAATGATCAATTGATTTCACATAACTTTCAAATTCATTTTTCTAAATGACAAAATTTTCATTTTCGAAAAATGGTGACACATTCAAATAGATCCCTTCTAAGTATCTTTCAGACTCCATAGATCGATTCAAGTTTTAAAAGTACAGTATACTCTAAAGAGCTTGTTAACTTGGCTCTGATACCAATTGTAGAAACTAGAAGGGGGGGGGGTTGAATAGTTTCACCGTTTCCTTTTAGTTGTTAAAACGTTTCGCCGTTTTTAGATCCGGTTATTATTCTTTTGCAAACTTGTCGAATTCTACTTGTTATGTGATATCAAATAAACTACCAACATACACAAATAAACAAGTAAAGTAAAGAGAAAGGAAAGAACACAACCAAGAGACGCGGCGATTTATAGTTGTTCGGCACGAAGCTCACTCTCCGTCCTACTCCACTCCTCGAGTACCACACTCGAGAGTTATCAATCACTATATCAACACACTCCTTCAGGCGGAGCAATCCGTACACATGTTTACACAAGGTTTAACGACACTAAGCATAATGTCGAGTTTTAATCGTAGCTAGAACCAATCTACTCCAAGGCCCACATGGCCACACGAACAAGCACTCTTGTCCAACTTGAATCTTTACCCGATCCAAGCCTTCACATAGTTGACACACTTGGTTCTTCACCCGAACCAAGCCTTCACACATAGAAACACTTGGTTCTTCACCCGAACCAAGCCTTCACACACTTGACTCACTTGGTTCTTCACCCGAACCAAGACTACACACATGACTCACTTGAATCATTACCCGATCCAAGTCTTTTACATAATGACTCGACTAAGTCCTAACCTACACACTAGGACATCACTCTCCTCACAACCAATACATGAACTAATCTAGTTACAAAACTTCTTGGATCTGCATCACCATCCAAGTTTACACAAATATCCCCATCCTCGACTCACACACAAGTCGGAAAACAATGACATTATTTACAGAACCTATCATCGTAACACTTGTTACGTTTGTGTGTGGACACCTATAACATCTCGAGACTTCATTGATGTCGAGAGTTCTTCTCTTGCACTTGACGGAAGAGGAAATCACTTATAAACATATACCGACATGTTATAGTGATCAAAGACTAAAAGGAAAATAAAAACTGAAAGTTTTGTGTGTGAAAAACCTTATTTTCTGAAGTGTAACAGTTCAATATTTATAGACGACAGGAGAGAGTCAGACGGTCCCGTAAATAGGCGACGATCCTTTATCACTAAGGGACCGTCGTCCATTTAAGGGACCGCCCCGACAAAATGCTCTCATTTTTGTCCTGACGTGGTGAAAACTTATCTGGTGAAAATTCAACTATTTTGGGGGGAAAACTAGCTGTTATAAATTTGAATTTGAATATATTTTCTTAATAAAACATTTCTTTAAAAACACAAAAATACTTTTGTGAAAATGTTTTGTCTAACTTAAAAATGTAAGTTTGTATGAAAATAAAGACTTCTTTGATCACCAAACTAATGACTAAATAAAGTTTGTTCATACCTGAAGTGACGTTGTAGAAGCTACGTGGAAGTAACGAGTTTCCTCGATTATAAAACTTATTAACCGTAACTTTACGTAACATGTCTTTATATTTTGTGATTATCAAAACACAAGAAGATCGAATAATGCGAATAACGTTTTTGACATTATTTGTATTAACAATTCAAAGGCTTTTTGGCTGTAATCCTAGAAATTTACCAATTTAGACAAGTCACTCCAATTATATCAATAATACTCATTATGGTAGACTCAAGTAGTTTATAAGCCAAGTTCTAAAGTTTACAAGTCACCGGCACACTAAAATATTTGCGGAAAAAGTTCTCACAATTTTTGAAAATAAGGTTATGTGTGCGGTTATGTAATTTAGACTAAACAAAAACATGCTAAAAACTTTTAAATTTTGATATATTAAGCATAGATTAAGCATATTTAGAAAAGTTTAGGACAAGTAACGTTCTAATTCTCCATCCCCCCACTTAAGTTAATCAACATCCTCGTTGTTTGTATCTAAAATAAAAAACGGGAAATTAAAAAGAATTAGAATGGAAGAACTCCCTTAGATTTGCTCGGTATGATCCTCCATTATGCGTTTGCGAGCAATCCTATAAATACCACCATAGTAAAATTCCACACCTGAGTTTAAGAAAATCAAACTTGTGCACAATTCATTAGTAGTTAGAAAATAAAACCTAAAAATAAAAATAAAAATTTCATCAGGTCAGTCGATACGCCGCATCCATGGAAAGGTATGCGCCGTATCGAGCCTGGAATAAATATGAATCAGAAAATAAGATGTGTCGCATCCTTAACCAGGGATGCGCCGCATTAAATAAACTGACAGAATGTTTTAAAATCTAAAAATAAAAATAAAAATGCATAAATATAAAGATATGACCTGAGCAGTTGATACGCCGCATCTATTGGATTAGATGCGCCGCATCGACTACAGGTCTGATAGACTCGACACAAAAAAGAGTAAAGATAAATCTGGGTTGTCTCCCGGTGAGCACCTTTCTTTATTCCAGAGTCTTCAAGTTAGACTCATCTTCAGCTCCTATTTTTCATCCAGGAGATCTTCAATCTCCATTTCTCTCAGGGTTCCGTTTTGCGTCAACCAAACAATCTTTCCGCTAATCGGGACATTATCGATATTAATCCGCTCCATTCGAATGTGGCCTTTGCTATCGTAGATCTCATACTTTTTAACAACATAGGTCTCTACTTTAATAGTATGAGGTTCATAACAAGTTCCTTCTTGTTCGCATCTTACCCTTTCCTCCTCTTCATACTCTTCCTTGTACCATGTATCATCACTTGAGCATGATTCGTAACCATCGTTGATCTTCATCTTAATATGGTTGAGCATTTTCCTTTCAATGTTCTTCTTATTATCCCATCCTTTGGAATACTTTATTATCAATTTTCTTAATCCTTGACGGAATTGCAATTCATGTTTCAGTTCATCAACGTAAAAGGTACCATTCACGTCTAGCTCATTGTAAAGATCGTCCTTCCATTCGTTATCCTATTTGCAAATGAGTTTAGCTTGCTCCAACCATCTTGGTTTACGATTCCCGAACCCACATTTGGCTCTTAAAAATGAAACGTTACTCGTTCTTGGCTCATTATCTTGAAGCTCATAGTCGTTCCTTGTTTCATTAGGAGATGCTTCCTTGTCTTGTATATTCCACCAATAATCTTCTAATCTCATCATAAGCTCACAATTAAGCTTATGATAATTTCCAAAGCATTTCTCTAGCCAAGTGCAAAATTCAGCTCCTTCACCGTCTTGATTCTCATGTTGTGTTATAAGAAGAGCTCTTTCCATTAAAGCCTTAGTTTTCAAATCTCCATCTTCTAGCTCTTCATACCACTCAGCACTCTCGCTATACGTCAAATATCCACTACTATACAATTCGGGAAGATTGCCGCCATTACAACGATTCTCAGTCTCCTAATTACAAGTGGGCCATTCAACGTATCCATCTTTGAATCGAAACGGTTGGCATGCATGGATAATATTGTGAGGTAGTTGATCCCAAGTTTCATGTTCAAGCCAAGGCTTTTCATCCACCCATGGGACTTGATCGTTCCATTCGTAAAACCATGTGTTCTTCAAATCCTCTTTGGTTTTGAATCGAGGCTTGTCCTCCGTAAGTGCATCAATATCAATTTGAAGAAAATAATTAAATTCCTTGAATTGTTTGCATAATGGTGTCTCGTAGTCAAACACATCAATGTCAATGCTAAACAATTCCTCCATGCTTTCCTCAAAAGTAGAATCATCGTATGATGACTCATTATCGGTTTCAACTTCTTCATCTTCTCCTCTCATCCAATAGATCCAAAGTGCATTCTTAGTAGCTGGATCCATGGTTTTATGGTTGTTGAACTTACTAGCTAACCAATCCGAAAAATCAACGTCGTTAGGATCGTAATTAACATCAAAGCTAGTATTACTCATCATCCTCTTTTTTATTTCTTCGGAATCATTGAATTGCTCCTTAAAACTTCTTGATAACCATGAGGTTATTATTTGCTTCACATCATTAATAGGAGCTAACTTAGGGTCACCATACTTAAGTTCTAGCCATTCATCTAGAGAGATGTCCATTATCACACCCTGAAAATACCTGTTATATAGCAGCGGAATGGAATACCTGGGTGTAACGAACATGGCATCTCATACAAGGTTATATTGAACGACCTAAAGTGGTCGTTTTGAAAATACATCGTTTGATCATTAAAAACATCAGAGTTTACAAAATAGGTCCCAAAATAATGTTGCAAGTTCATGAAAACTAGTTCAACATGATCAAACGTTACATAAGTGCATGAAAATAAAAAGGTGAGACGCGTCGACTCCGCGACTCCATGTAGGTCCAAAATGCATGCCAACATGAGATGTCTTAATTACCTGAAAATACATTGCTAAAACGGTCAACAATAATGTTGGTGAGAAATCATAGGTTTATAAAAATGAATGTTATGCGGTAACCTCAAGTATAATGTGTAAGACATAAGTCTCATGAAAAATTTGTACAATAGCCCTTAAGCTCATGACACCGAAGCTGACTGATGAAAATGCCCCTCCAGAGTGTTTTACCAGGCACTCTAATGATGTTAGACATGAAATGCACCCGTTTGACTGTTGGTATAACCAACGCGGATGGAGGCGTCACCCTCAATAGATCTATCCACTCACTCTCGCTTACAGGGAATTAACGGTTCATGATAATAAACAGGGGACTTTAACTTGGTAAATGCGATAACTTAATCATTGTACTTAAATTTGATACTTAGGCCCGTATGGAAAATGGTGCAATGTATTCTCCCCCGTGGGATTTGAAAACAATATTAAAATGTAACGGGGCTATGAAAACTCACCTGTAGTGATGGAACAATATACTATGAAGTGAACTTGAAATTTAAGGCACAACTCCTAGCCGCAACCTAAAATGAATGTATGTAATCTAACTTAGATTATGAAATGAATTCATGTATGCACTTGCACTTATAATCTATACCACTCGTATTAATTCAAAACATGTATATCGTCGAAAATATAATTTATATTATCGTATTAAGTCATAATGTATTTTACATGTTCATATGGTGTAACGATGTTTTATAATAGTCGTTTGGTGAAATCATGTGAAATTATAACTTTCCGTCGTAAAATATAGTACTTGTCAATTTATGAAAACGGCCAAAGTGGCCTCGGAAAACTAGTTGTAAAATAGTGTATACTGAGAATTAGAAAGCAAACTCTATGGTTCTGGAAAGCTTGTTACATTATCTAAAAGTTTTAAACTGACATTTTTTCCATATGTGCATAAAATATGAAATAAACAGTCGTGAAGTGAGGTGTTTAGGCCAAAACTACCATTTCTGGGCAGTTTTTAGGAATATTTGAAAGGTCATAGTTTACGGGTTATATGTCCAAATGAAATAAGGCCAACTGATTTGAAAAGTACTCCAGGAGTACTAACTTTTGTTCCTTGGTGTCCCAATTCCATAAATGAGTCAATTGACAAGAAAATGGCTTCAAACATGGGTGTTTGCAAGTTTTCTGGGTAGACTTGGAATATTTTCTAAGTAAAAGTGATGTTAGAAATTTTAGTGAACTATTATCTTTGAAAATTCGTAACTAATTCGTTATAAGGCCGTTTCTTGTGTTCTTTATATCCCTGAAATGGTGAGAAAATGTACTAGCATATTTTCAACAGTTTGGTATGTTTTAACATGGTCTAAAGCTCGTTTTTGGTCTATGAAATTCGTGCATCAGCACTACATTTTTCTGAAAAATATATATAGTTAGTGTAACTCATTTTTGGCATATCTTTTTCATCGTAAGTCCGTTTTTAGTGATTCAAGCGGCCATATTTTCGTCTTTGAATATATTTTCTAGTTCTTGGGGTCCAATATTAGCCAAAACCTACCGAGTTTACCATATTTTGTAAATAAGGACAGTAGCAAAATATATACTGTTAAAAATAGTTTTTCCTAGTTTATTCTTGTCCAAGTCCATCACCAACAACATCAAGTCATCCTTTAATCTACCATGCACCTTCCTAGGGTGCCATGGGTTCCTAACATCATTTTTTAACCATTTCTCCATAGGTTCACTAGTCATTCATTTTTAAGATAAAAATGATACAAAACATAAGTTTAGTGGTATAGATTTTACATGCATGTACATATACTATAAAAATACATGAACATTGCAAGAAATTTGGTAAAATTTGTGAAAAGAAAATGATAGACTTACTTGAATGATTAGGAAATTTTTAAGGATAAAACCCTACTAATCTATAGGTTTATATTTCAAAACCTTGTAATAGATTATGACTAGTTCTTGTAAATGAGATTGTCTTTGAAAAATTTTGGTCTTCCCTTGGTGTTGGATTTGGAACGAGTACAAGGACAAGAGAGGAGAGAAAGAAAACTTTTTCTACTTGATCTAATTTACACCTTGCATGTATGTGTAAAAATGAGGTGTAACTAGGATTTTATGTGTGAAATTCGAGCAACACAAGTGTCCCTTGGTCACTTAGAGCCGGCCACCTAGCCTTATGGTTAGTGTGGTGTAATTTTTGTACACTAATTTATTTTACGGGGTACCGTTTAGTGTATAGTTTTGTAATTTTAGCGTTATCGGGTACCGGGTTAATTAAAAATAAATTCCAACGGGACAAGACGGGATATAACAAAGTTGTAAAAATTATAAAAATATAATTTGTGTAAACATTGGGTGTTTTGATAGTTATTACTTTGTTGGTACAATTTTTGTTATATATAATTACAAGTAATGGTTTAATATTTGGTAACTTACCAAAATATATAATATATAGTTTAATAAACCTTAGTGGAAATATAACTAATATATAAAGATATTAATGCTCTAGTGGAATTTGTTTGGTGTATTGATTAAAAACTGTAATCATATGTTAATATTTATTTAATTATAAATAAATATATCTAACTTGAAATTATATATGTTCTACGAGTGGAATAGAATGCAAATGATGTTGTGATAAAACGTAGACTAACCCTAGTCTATGAAATGTATAATGAATGACGTCTCATGATAATGTGACTTAACCTGCCCGGTTTCGTCAAATGAATATCCGTAAACCTAGTTTACGTGAAATGATGAATTGTGAAATGATGAATAGTGATTCAAATAATGATATGAAAATGACCTGAAATTGCGAATTGTGACATCCATCAACCTCACTATTTTGTTCTTGAGTAGTGTTTCTGCTTCAGCATATATCCTTTCATCTTCCAAGTAGCTTATATTCATATCATAGGCGCGCTCGTCATAAGGCATATAAGGATATTTTGGAGTTCGAATACTCGCTTCATTCCTATTCTGATCGCATGATGGGGAAACATTATTAGTTGGGTTCATGTATTCAATTTGGAAACTCCCTTCATTCTCTTCGATAGTGGTCCAAACCAATCCTTTAGATTCAATCATAGGCCATAAGAGGAGTAATTCATCTTCCATGTAGCTCATCAATAAATTTTAAGTAAACACATCACTTTCCATGCTGCTTAGGCGTTTAAATTCCATAAATGTAGTTTCAAGAGGAGTTTCCCAAATGAATAGATCAACATCGATTGTGAGTATATTAAATTCATTGTTCTCACATGTTTCGATTGAGCATATGGGTATGATAGTGTGAGGTTTAGATTCAAACAAATAGTCGAACACTCTTAGGTCGCAAACAATAGCATCATAAGTCTCATGAAAGATTGGACTCAAGTGTTCATTATTCCAATCAGAATCTTTACGAGAGCATATAGCAAGAAACACGTGCAAGTTCACCTCATATATCTCACATTCATCATCATCATTCTCTAAGGACCACAGCTTCTTAGTAGGAGAATCATTACTTAGCTTCAACTTCGCATGTTCCTCTGCTAAGTATTCGTTCATCGTGATAACTTCCATTGTAGTTCCTGTCATCAAAGGTAAATTCGTCAGTAGGATTTGCTCAGTAGAAGAGTATCACAACAGTAAAGAATCGAATAAAAAGTTGCTGATATCTGCATATGATACGCCGTATCCTAAGAATAGGATGCGCCATATCTTATTACGTTAAAAATAAATCAGACTTTTATTCAGAAAATCAATACGCCGCTTTGTAAATTAGAATGCACCGTATATTTTCCGTTATCAAAAATCAATTATATTTATAAAAATTAAATGCGCCGTATAGCAAAAGTTAATACGCCGTATCTTCATTACGCTTCAAAATACAAGATTTTTGATTCAGAGTTAAATGCGTCGTATCGATGAAAATCTATGCGTCGCTTTTATTTAATAATTCGAAAACTGTTTTAATAAATTAATTAATACACCGTATCTGTAAAACAGATGCGCCGTATGTCGGTTAGGGTTTAAAAAATATTTCTGATCAAAAACAGAATACGTCGTATCTGGGGAAAGATGCACCGTATTACAATTATTAAATGCGCCGTATCATTTGTATCAGCAGAATACAACGAAGCAGTTAATGCAGAAAAATAAAAGAAAAAACTAAAAACTAATAAAACAAAGAAAAACAAACAAAAACAGTAAATATGCAAATTATACAATGAATGCAATCTAAATAATATACAACAAAGTTAGTGGTTAGAATCTAAAATATACAAAAACATAAAAAGTTAGAAAACCTAATTAAAATACTAACTAGATAAAAAGATATTAACAATTCACTCCCCGGCAGTGGCGCCAAAAACTTGATGCATGTCGTGTGTCACAGTTGTAGTATAGGAATTTTGCCTATTCCAGTTTTAAATTTCTATTTAGCCGACTTATCCTAATACACACACTTAACGAGCAGTGTACCCGATCAATATGTATATAGTGGTATGTAGAGTGTCGATCACTAAGTGTGGAACGTAATATCTAGTTAGTCTAATCAGTTTTTAATATCCTAAGTTAGTTTTACAACCTAATCTAATGCAAGGGGGGTTTAGTCTGAGAGACTAGCACAGTTGTAGTAGATTAAACAGAAAAGTAAAACTAATGAGAACGAATCAAAGAATAGCAAACACGTACACGGATAGATAATAGATACAGTAAGAAGACATGTCCTATAATTAAGTAGCTTGTCACTTGTTTTATTGCTAGTTTTATATGATGAGTATCATAATCTTATCTGTCTCGTTGGATCATAAATATAGGTGAGTAAACTCTTAATGATCACTTATGTCTATCCCACTTAACTAGACATAAATTAAGTAGGAGAGGAGGGGGTATGGCAGGCCAAGCAAAACTCAGCTAGACATAGAGGTTATCAATGCACATATACAAGTCACCAAAAAAACATCATATAAACTTTAATTGATGGGAAAGCAATTTTAAGGGGAGCAGTATGGTAGCCACAAGCCCATCAATCCTGATGAATTAAAGCTTACTAATAAAATAAAACAAAACTAATTAATGAATTATACACATGCAGGACCTTCTTACAGCTCTAAGATCTTCGTTTAGGGTGTGTCTTGTGTTGCTTCTTCGTCTGAATTAGTCTCCATAGGGTTTTTATGCACACAAAATTTGTAGGTTATGATGGTCTATTTATAGTTTCTGTCTGAGGGTTCGATGCGGCGCAATAACTAAGTAGATGCGCGCATTGAGGTAACTTCACGTGGGATCCAAGATTATTATATTCTGGAATCTTCGTACACCGTCTTCAGATGCGGCGCAACTTAAATCTTTATGTGGCACATATCCTTTAGTATCTTGGATTGTATCTCGTGAAGTCTTTATAGTGATACGCCGTATGTCAATATTGTGATGCGACGTATCTAGAGTAGAACAAGCTGGATCTTCTTCGTTGACCAAAGTTTCATATGCGGCGCATGCTAAAATCACATACGGCGCATTCTTCAAAGTCAGGAAATGGTCTTCGAATTCATCTAAGTATGATAGTACGGTGCATTTTGTCTAGAATGATGCGGCGTATCTCCTTGATTTCAGTAGACTTTTCCATCTTCATTAATTTGCTCCATAATTAGTCCAAAATCGCAAACTTTCACCAATTACTTGTTATTTCCTGAGAATCACTAAAGTAAACAATCAAGAACTGATTCTCATACATAATTGAATAAAACAAGTCAATTAAATAGGATAAATGATGTCAATATAATGTACTTATTTAATGTCATCAACAAGGTAATGGAGGTACTCGCGGTAGAGTGTATGTCATGGGGAATGGAGAGCCACATCTGGACCCGAACGTTGTCACTGGTACGTTTCTTCTCAAAAACTTTCGTGTTACAGTTTTGTTTGATTCGGGTGCCGATATGAGTTTTGTATCTTCTAAGATTGCGCCGTTACTCAGACTTACCCCAACCTTTTTAGACGTCAGTTATAGCATTGAGCTAGCTAATGGTAACCTAGTTGACACCCGTACTATGATCCTCGGCTATACCCTTAACCCTTTAGACCACCCGTTTAGTATCAATTTGATGCCGATTGAATTCGGAAGATTCGACGTAGTGATTGGAATGGATTGGTTATCCAAGCATCAGGGGAGCATTGTTTGTGGAGAACGAGTTGTTCATATCCCTCTCAATGGTGAGATTTTGATTCTTCGAGGCGATAGGAGTGGAACTCGTCTGAATATCATATCGTGTATCAATACCATGAAATAAATTGAGAAAGGATATCATGCATTCCTAGCACATGTGGCTAAGAAGGAGTCGGGAGAGAAGTGACTCGAGGATGTTCCTTTAGTGCGTAATTTTCCTGAAGTATTTCCTGAAGACTTGCCACGACTTCCGCCGGCCCGACAAGTAGTGTTTTACATCGACTTAGTTCCAAGAGCTGCACCTGTTGCACGCACACCGTATCGACTAGCACCGTCAGAGATAGAAGAGTTGTCCAAGCAATTGCAAGAATTGTTGGATAAAGGATTCATTCGACCTAGTTCTTCGCCCTGGGGAGCTCCAGTGTTATTCATGAAGAAGAAACATGGATCATTCAGGATGTGTATTGATTACCGTAGGTTGAACAAGCTAACAGTGAAGAACCTTACCCATTACCAAGGATTGATAATCTGTTTGATCAGTTGCAAGGATCTAGTTACTACTCCAAGATAGACATGAAGTCCGGTTATAACCAACTCAGAGTTCGGGAAGAGGATATTCCCAAGAGGGCATTCAGGACCCATTATGGTCATTACGAGTTCCAAGTGATGCCTTTTGGTTTGACAGACGCACCCGCAGTATTCATGGATCTCATGAACCGAGTGTGTAAGCCCTACTTGGAAAAGATTGTGATAGTCTTCATCGACGATATTTTGATCTACTCCAAGAGTGAGGAGGAGCACAAGCGACATTTGGGGATGATCCTTAAGTTTCTCAAGGATGAGCAGTTGTACGCAAAGTTCTCTAAGTGTGAATTTTAGATTCATAAGGTACAATTTCTGGGTCATGTGATTGATAGTGAAGGATTACATGTAGATCCCGCTAAGATTGAGGCTATTGAGAAATGGGCAACGCCTGTTAATGCCATAGAAATTTGTCAATTTCTGGGTTTGGTTGGGTATTATCAGAGATTCATCGAGGGATTCTCCAAGATATCTAAACCGTTGACTGCTGATAACATCAAATTACCCTGATATTTAACTGTCAATTTCCCCTCATATTGGGTCATTTTAGCTTATTATTGTCTATTATGTAGTCTTATTGCTTCATATTTTGTTTCAGGACTATTGATGGGGTATGGAGCAACAAATGGATAAAGTTGGACTCAAGACAAGACTTAAGCCTATCATTACAAGAAGACTACGGCGTAACTAAGTAATGAAGTTACGCCGTAACAATATTATGACGTGGAATTATCTATAACTTGAATATTATGGCGTAACTAAGTGATGAGGTTACGCCGTAACCCTATGATGACGTGGAATTATCCTAATCTTGAAGACTACGTCGTAACTAGTAACAATGTTACGACGTATTGAAGAGTCAGTGGCTAACTAGGAGAACTTATTGAAGAATACGACATAGCACTACTTATCATCTACGACGTAATTGAGATTACGACGTAACATTTCTTCCAACTACGCCGTAACGATGCTCACGGATAAGATCAATTGAAGATATCAAGAACTACGGCGTAACTAGTAATAGCGTTACGCCGTAGCAGTTTCCTGGCCTATATATACCAGCCGATTTTGCCACTTTAAGATCATCTCCCCTTTCCCAAACCTCTCTAGGGTTTAGGGAGAGCACCACCAGAAGAAGATGACGGAGTTAGGAGCTAGAAGATGAAAGCTCTCGTCTACATTAATCATTTGTATTCAAGTTCGGATTCTCTTACGATTTCCCTTAATCATTTGATGAATACTTATTATTAATTCATGTTATATTCAGTTATTTGTTCTCTTTTATTGCTTCGTAGAGATATCTTCTTTGTCCATTCACATGAACTAGTTTCGGTAGTATTATATGCTTGTTTGTATCTGTTACGCTAGCTTAAACTGAATTAAGACCCTAGTTTAGTTAGTAGGCTAGAAGAATTGACCATAGGACACTAGCCTGATGGATTGCAAGGAAATGGGAGGGATGACAACTGACCATACTGCCTTGTGTGAGAATTGACCATAGGACCACCTTACAAGCGGAGGTACTTAAGAAGTTAGAGAGATTTAAGATGTCGAAAGGCCGGATCTCTACCGAATGTGATCTATTAGATTTAGCGCTTAATGACTCAACCAAATATCCAACCTCGGCTTACTACACGGGATGCGCCATGGTTCCTGAGGCGATAGGAAGGAAAGATAGACTAGGATGACCTTACCCTGCAATTCTTAGTGATATTTATGCCACTATACGATGTTTACGATCTTGAACTATAACCTGAATTACTTGGATTAAAGCTTTATCTCTTCCCTCTTTCTCTTGATTCTATTCTGTGGTGTGCATTGTGACGAATGTTATTCAATACTATTACCTCATTATTTTCTTTTACCACATAACATGCTTTGATCTCTTTCACAACAGCTCTTAGGGACGACACTCGAATTTACCTAGGCTCTACTACATGCGACCGGGTACCCTGCCCGTTAGTATGTGTTTATCCTTGTACGTCTTAGTTTATAAATGTAAAATAGGATGAAAATACGCATCAACTGCGTTGACTCAAAAGGATAAGAAGTATGAGTGGGGAGAGGAAGAGGAGAAAGCGTTTCAGACCTTGAAGCAGAAGCTTTGTAGTTGACCGATATTGGCATTTCCAGATGAAGTGGAGGATTTTGTGGTTTATTGATGACATCACTACGCACAATAGAAAAATTAGGCACTTGGTGCATTTAATATGAAAAGTTTAAATTGATACACGCTACATGGGTGTTTTATTAAGCTTAAATCTGGGCTTATGAGCTTATGTGGTGTGCCTAATATTTCATAAGCCCATTGTTCCGGCTTATTTTCCAACTTACAAGCTTATCGTGACTCAAAGATAAAAAATAAGCTTTCAAAATAAGCCGGAAATATGGCTTATGAAACATAAGCCGAAACCACGTATGCTCATAAGTCTAAAATAAATCTTAAACAAACACCCACGAAAGTACATATTATTTATCCTATTTATTTGACTTGTTTTAATGTATTATTTATGAGAATCGATACTTAATTGTTTACTTTAGTAATTCTCAGGTAAAAACAAGCTATTGGTGAAACTTGGCGATTTTGGACGAATTATGGAGAAAACTAGCAAGATGTCAAAAGTCTACTGAAATCCAGAAGATGCGACGTATCTCTCTCAACAGATACGCCGCAATTTCATACTTAGATGAAGTCGAAGACCATTGCCTGACTTTGAAGAATGTGCTACATGTAATTCTATCATGCGCCGCATATGAAACTTTGGTCAACGAAGAAGATCAAGCTTGTTCAACTCCAGATATGCCGCATTACACTTATGACATACGACGTATTGACATGCGCCGCATAAAAGATCAAGATACGGCGCATCTGAAGACGGTGTACAAATATTCCAGAATATATTAATCTTGGACCCCACGCGAAGTTAAGTCAATGCGCCGCATCTACTTACTCGATGAGCTGCATCGTACCCTCAGACAGAAACTATAAATACCCCAAGACATACATGAATTTTATGTGCAACCAAACTTTAAGGAGACAAACTCAGTCGAAGAAGCATCACAAGACACACCCTAAACGAAGATATTAGAGCTTTAAGAAGGTCCTGCATGTATTTAATTCATTAAGTAGTTTTGTTTTATTGCAATAGTACGCTTTAATTCATCAGGATTGATGGGCTTGTGGCCACCATACTGCTCCAATTAAAATTGCTTTCCCATCAATTAAAGTTTACATATGTGCATTGATAACCTCTGTGTCTAGCTGAGCCTGTGGGCTGCCATACCTGTTCCTCGCCTATTTATCTAGTGTCTAGAAATTAAGATAGACATAAGTGATCATTAAGACTTTACTCGCCTATATAATGAGATCCAACAAGACAGATTAGATTATGATACTCATCATATAAAACTAGCAATAAAACAAGTGACAAGCTGCTTAACTATCAGGACAGGCCTCCTTCTGCTTCTATTATCTATCTGTGTACGTGTTGTTATTCGTTGATTCGTGCTCATTAGTTTATTTACTGTTTAATAAAACCAAATTGTGCCAGTCTCTCAGACTGAACCCCCCTTTCGTTAGATTAGACTATAAAACTAACTTAGGATTTTAAAATACTAATTAGGTTAACTAGATAATACGTTCCACTCTTAGTGATCGACACTCTACTTACCATTATATTCATACTGACCGGGTACACTGCTTGTTAAGTGTGTGTGTTACTGATAAGTCGGCTAAATATAAATTTAAAACTTGAGTAGGCCTTAATACTGCTAAACCGCAACGACACATCACGCGCATCAAGTTTTTTGCGCCGCTGCCGGGGAGTGAATTGTTATTATTTGTTTATCTGATTAGAATTTTAACTAGTTTTTCTTTTTTATTAGTTTTTTAGATTCTAACCACTAACTTTGTTGTATATTAGATAGATTGCGTTCATTGTATAATTTGCATATTTACTGTTTTTGTGAGTTTGTTTTTCTTTGTTTTATTAGTTTTTAGCCTTTCTTCTATTTTCTGTATTTGCATTACACTTTGATCGTTTCACTACTCTTGTGCACAAGTTAATTGATTTTCAGAATAATGGATGACTCAAGCATCACTATGGAAGATTATATTCTGAACCTAACTAGAGAAACTAGTTAGAATGATCAAATCTTCGATAACTGGAAACTTGCAGTAAACGGTATGGGTAGGAGAAGACTCAGTGCAGGTAACATTGAGTGTCTTCGATTCTTTGAAATTAAATTTCCTGCTATCCTTTATAATGATTCACTTAGCTATAAGGAGAGTTCTTTACAAAACTCCTCCCAAATATTTGATGACAAAAGTGAATTATCTTTACCTAAAACTGATTATTGCTTACTCATGTATGAAAAGAAATTTTTTAAGAAACGGTTTGCTAAAAATGAAAAATTTGGTATATTAAAAATTGATACAAACCTCTTTTCTTATGAATTACTTAAATTTGAAAATGGCGAAATCCACAACGAGAGTTGTGATTCTAGTAATAATTCCTCAGACATTGTTCTATGTAATACATCATCTCTAAATCATGATCTCAATTTTAATAAGCTTAAAATGCCATTTGTTTCCAACCATGGAATGAATTATTATTCACTAAATAACGAGATTATGATTCACAATAAAACGGTTATACCAATTATTCTTGTTTTGAATTTATATATACAATATGGTGTACCGTTTGACCCCAAGTTGGTGTATAAAGAAAAGTGTTGCGGAGGCCAAGGTACGTTCCCTATTTAAATTTTGTTCACTGGCACAACAATACGGCGCATCTTATTATTCTAAGCGCCGTATCTCTGACTCACTAAAACTTATCACAACTGTGTGATGCAGCGCATCTCTTTTACCCTATAAATATAAACGAGATGCAGCGGATTTTTGTTTTTACCCCTAAATCTACACATAGTAAAAACACACTACCCTCGAATTTTTGCAAAATCTCGATCTAAATCCGTTATTACTAATTCTAGACCAATTCCTAACGAGCTATAAGGTAATTATCCACTTAATTTTATTTAATTTTAGGTGATTTAACCCTCTAATCCTAAATGTGTATAACCCCCAGACAATACAATAGGACGCACTTATAGAAAACTAATCATAATAATAACAAGAGTAGTAATTAGGTTAGCACTACTTCTCCTTTATTGATTATATTTTATTTATTTACATGTTTTGTTATTTATATTTCTTAGTTAATCTCTACAGTCATAAACCCCCTTTTATACGTGACACTAAACTTAGATAGACTCCACACACATAGCTCTTGGGACGACCTCGGCTTTACCAACTAGCTATACCTCACACAATTGGGTACACTGCCCGATAGTGCATTAGGTAGACCTTAGGTAAACGAGACACTTATAAATATTAAAACCTGGTCGGTAAAACCTGCATCAAGTTTTTGGCGCCGTTCCTGGGGAGCTATTAGGATTTTATTTAAGTTTTTAATTTTAATTTTAATTTTTATTTTTAGTTTCCCACGATCATTTTTAAGTTTCAGGTACCATGACAGAAGTTGACATTGACAACCTCATGCTTGAAGAATATTTGGCTCTTACACGAGAAGAGCAAGGGCCTGGTTTGGTTAGGCCAGCTATTGGGGATGACGTTCAGTTCGAAATCAAGAATCAATTCATAAGGGAACTGCAAAAAGACCCATTTTCGGGAAGCAAGACGGAAGATGCTCACGAGCACATTGACAATGTTCTTTACATTGTTAGTTTGTTCAACATTCCGGGAGTATCTCATGATGCGATAATGCTTAGAGTATTCCCGATGTCATTAACTGGAGGAGCCAAGAGAAGGATCGATAGGTTACCAGCAGGGACTGTGAACACTTAGACTCTACTAAAGAAGCATTTCATCCAAAGATATTGCCCTCCTTCAAGCATGAGAAAGCAGCTTGAAGATATTCACAACTTCATGTAAGATGGAGATGAAACATTGTACCAAGCTTGGGATAGGTACAATGATCTTTTGTACAAGTGCCCTACTCATGATCTCAACAAGCAGGAAGTGGTCAACATTTTCTACAAAGGGATCAATATTTCCACTCGCCAAATGTTAGATTCTCAGGGACCAATCCCTGGAATGACCCCTGATCAAGCCTTAAAGGCTATTGAAGACATGGCGGACCACTCTCAAAAGTGGCACGAAGGTGGAAGTAGTAGAAGCATTGCTGGAAATTCAGATGGAATTACCCTCATTAACAACAAACTTGAAAGCTTGGGGCGTGATATGAAGAAGCTCAAGGAGAATGTTCACGCTATTCAAGTTGGTTGCGAGATTTGTGAAGGACCGTATTTGTCTAAAGATTGTCCTTTGAACGAGGACAATAGAAAAACTGAAGAGGTGAAATATGGGGAAGGTAGACCATTCCAAGGTAACGGTTATCGTACAGGTCCATCAGGATACAATCGGCCACCTTATGGAGAAAGAAGGTCAAGTCTTGAAGAAACCATCAACAAGTACCTTGAAGAGTCGAGGAAGAAACAGGAAGGGCAAGATCGATGGCTGAAAAATTTTCATGAGGCCACCAACATAAGCCTTATGAGCCATGATGAAACCCTCAAAAACCTTGGAGCTAAGATAGAACTCTTGTAAAATGATGCCAAGAGACAAAATGAACAAGCTAAGGTTCGCATGGCTATACAAAGGATTGATGCATCTCCCAATACGGAATCTGTGCAACAAAGAAGGAAATTACATGATAATGAGGAAACGATTTTAACGAANTCGATGGCTGAAAAATTTTCATGAGGCCACCAACATAAGCCTTATGAGCCATGATGAAACCCTCAAAAACCTTGGAGCTAAGATAGAACTCTTGTAAAATGATGCCAAGAGACAAAATGAACAAGCTAAGGTTCGCATGGCTATACAAAGGATTGATGCATCTCCCAATACGGAATCTGTGCAACAAAGAAGGAAATTACATGATAATGAGGAAACGATTTTAACGAAGGAAGATGCCACCCAAAACGAAGAGCTCAAGATTGTTAAGACTCATCCGACCAATAAACAAGGTAATGGCCAACCCAAATGTCCGATTACACTTGAAACAAAGTACCATTGGTGCGTTGCCATTCCGGTAGATAATCGGAAGTCCTACGACCTATGGCCATCATGCGACCCCAGTAAAGAGCTGTGCAATAGGGGCGGTGATAAAGAAAGACTACAAGGGAATAGACATTTATGGAGTTAAGCTCTCGATCAATTTAGAAAAAATTTAAAATGGAGAGGGACGATATCTTTCGACCAATGGGTATTAATCGTGTATGGAAGAGTTGATAGGGATAGGATAATGGAAATTTGGGAAGAAATTAATCAAGTTCACAATGACGACCATTTCCCGAACAATGAAATAAAAGACGATCATATTAAAAAAGATCAAGCTATAACTAGTAATGAAGAAAGTGGCAAGAAGCATTGGTGCGAAAAGGTTAGAATACATCATGATGACGGCATTTTGGGCATCATGTAATCCATACGAGGACGAATGCGATGGATGATGTGGTAAGGAAGAATTGGGAATGTATCTTACTATTCGACATCCACCAATGATAGTGAGAGGTGTGAACTACCATGGGTTAAAGGAGTAATGATCGTGTTCGCGGGAGCAAAGTGCAAGCTCAAACCACGAGTTCGTTGTCCCAACGAGGGTTGAATATGGATCTCGTCACTCAAGACCGTGAGCTATGTGTGATGAATTGGTTAAAAAGGAGGTTTTGGTTTTGTCTACACTACAACGACGAATTAAAGTAAAGGAAAGCGGCAAAACGACATGAAATGAGAAAACAAGTAAAGAAGCATGTAATAAAGCGACTAAAGAAAGCGGTAAATGAAAGCGATAAGTAATGAAAACGGTAAATGAAATTAAAAGACAATGTGTTTGCAAAGCGACGCGAATAAGTTTATTAAGCTTGAGGTAAAAGTTTGTGACGATTTATTTTCCTTTCTCGAGATTAGCTGTTAATTAATCTTTTGAAGAGATATTAACTCAAGACGAGTGAAATAATCGTTCAAAGGTTTCGTCTTCGAATAATTAACTCACACGTCTAAGCAATCTTTCGATTACTTATCACAAACGTTTAAGCTCTTACTTGACTCACAAACTCGAGCTACTAAGCAAACACGTTTTAAAAACTACTCGAGACTCATATTAAAAACTTAAAGCGATAAAGAAAATAAAAGACTTGTAAATATTAAAACGTAAAATGTTTTTGGTTTTAAAATTTAATTAATAAAAGAAAAATAAAGTAAACGATTAAAAGAAAATAAAAAAAAAGTGAAAATAAAAATAAGCTAAGTTAAAAAGATTAAAAGAAATTTCGGCAGAATTTCGTTTAGGAATGAACCAAACAAAACTCCACTCGATAAAACGATGGAGAGAATAAAAGTCTAACTCGACTTGTAAAAGAAATAAGAAAAGAAGAAGAGAAAACAAGACACGACTCAAAATAAACTTGGACTAAAAATAAAGTTGACACAATAAAAACTAAACTCGCTATGTAAATAAAAAAATAATACTCGCTATGTAAGTTTGACTAAACAAACTCGCTACCTAAATGTTTGACTACTCGCTATTTTTTTTTCATACTCGCTATTGATTTCTTAATGTCAAACTCGCTAGCTACTT
The DNA here is from genome assembly GCA_014162995.1 of Artemisia annua. NCBI lineage: Eukaryota > Viridiplantae > Streptophyta > Magnoliopsida > Asterales > Asteraceae > Artemisia > Artemisia annua. Next base: position 65,390 of record LBNU01038558.1, read on the forward strand.
CCATTTCATTTCATAACTCGCTACTGAATCTTGACATACTCGCTATACATTTTGTTGACTAACTAAACTCGCTAGAATCATGGTTGACTTTCTAATGTAACTCGCTATATATAAAAGATTTAATACTCGCTATTTATAAAAAAATCAAACTCGCTATTAAACCCTAAAAACTAAACTCGCTACTAAACCCTAAAACAAAACATACTGGACTCTAAAACATTTAACGTGACACAAAAATTTTATAAAAATAAATAAATAAGACTTATAAAAACTTGGTAAATAAAATGTAAAGACACTAAAAATAAGCTCAAAAATAAGCAAACAAGCCACGGCTTCTTTTGGAAGCCTAGCTTATTTGTATATCTTATCACTTGAAACTAAAAACATGCAAAGTTGACAAGAAAATTAATAAAAACTTGTAGAGAAGATTAAAAGGAAAGCTTGTAAAGATTAAAGGAAAGATTTAAGACACGAAAATAAGCTTGAAATAAGACATCAAAATAAACTTGCATTCAAAATAAA
>LBNU01038558.1:66962-93950 GCA_014162995.1 Artemisia annua
TGATTGATATTCATCTGCCGAACGGTGGAATTGACGATGGCCTTCTCAAGATAAGAAAGAATTCTGGACAACTCCTCTAATGAACGGTGTACCTGCCTATGGATATTAAGCATAAAAGGAGAATATTTGGTATTTATGTTTGAAAAATGAAAAGTTAAAATGAAAACTAATTTAAAAGGAAAATCTTTTTGGATTTTTGAATATAGAAAGTGAATCAAAAGTGAAAACAAGTTTGAAGAAAAAATCTTTTTGTGTTTTATATTTTTTGAACAACATTTACAAAAGCTTTACTTCTCGAAAGAAGGACTCCAAACACATATCTCGAAGATCGAATAACTCAATCTTTATCATACCGCTTCCCCCCGCAGCGGCGCCAAAAAATTCGTCGTGTTCGCGGGAGCAAAGTGGCAAGCTCAAAACACGAGTTCGTTGTCCCAACGAGGGTTGAATATGCGATCTCGTAACTCAAGACGTTGAGCATGTGATGATGAATTGGTTAAAAAGGACGGTTTGGTTTTGGTCAACACTAAACGACGACAATTAAGTAAAGGAAAGCGGAAAACGACATGAATGAGAAAACAAGTAAAGAAGCATGTAATAAAGCGACTAAAGAAAGCGTAATGAAAGCGATAAGTAATTGAAAACGGTAATGAAATTAAAAGACAATGTGTTTGCAAGCGACGCGAATAAGTTTATTAAGCTTGAGGTAAAAGTTTGTGACGATTTATTTTCCTTTCTCGAGATTAGTTGTTAATTAATCTTTTGAAGAGATATTAAACCAAGACGAGTGAGAATAATCGTTCAAGGGTTTCGTCTTCATAATTAACTCACACGTCTAAGCAATCTTTCGATTACTATCACAAACGTTTAAGCTTCTTACTTGACTCACAAACTCGAGTACTAAGCAAACACTTTTTAAAAACTACCGAGACTCATATTAAAACTTAAAGCGATAAAGAAAATAAAGACTTGTAAATATTAAAACGTAAAATGTTTTGGTTTTAAAATTTATTAATAAAAGAAAAATAAAGTAAACGATTAAAAGAAAATAAAAAAAAGTGAATAAAATAAGAGTTAAAAAGATTAAAAGAATTCGGCAGAATTTCGTTTAGGAATGAACCAAACAAAACTCACTCGATAAAACGATGGAGAGAATAAAAGTCTAACTCGACTTGTAAAAAAATAAGAAAAGAAGAAGAGAAAAAACAAGACACGACTCAAAATAAACTTGACTGAAAAATAAAGTTGAACAATAAAAACTAAACTGCTATGTAAATAAAAAATAATACTCGCTATGTAGTTTGACTAAACATAACTCGCTACCTAAATGTTTGACTACTCGCTATTTTTTTTTCATACTCGCTATTGATTTCTTTATGTCAAACTCGCTAGCTACTTCCATTTCATTTCATAACTCGCTACTGAATCTTGACATACTCGCTATACATTTTGTTGACTAACTAAAGTCGCTAGAATCATGGTTGACATTCTAATGTAAACTCGGCTTATATAAAAGATTTAATACTCGCTATTTAAAAAAATCAAACTCGCTATTAAACCCTAAAAACAAACTCGCTACTAAACCCTAAAACAAAATACTGGACTCTAAAACATTTAACGTGACACAAAATTTTATAAAAATAAATAAATAAGACTTATAAAACTTGGTAAATAAAATGTAAGACACTAAAAATAAGCTCAAAAATAAGAAACAAGCCACGGCTTCTTTTGGAAGCCTAGCTTATTTGTATATCTTATCACTTGAACTAAAAACATGCAAAGTTGACAAGAAAATTAATAAAAACTTGTAGAGAAGATTAAAAGGAAAGCTTGTAAAGATTAAAGGAAAGATTTAAGACACGAAAATAAGCTTGAAATAGACATCAAAATAAAACTTGCCATTCAAAATAATCTACACTATACATGAATAAACTAACTACTCTACACTTACCCCTACTCCTAATGACTTCAAATGAAGCTATCACCTCATATTTATCTACCTAGGGGATTACAAGTTTCATTTCCGTGTACGTTTTTCCCCTAGACTATTACAATTCATAAAAATCATGACATAAACTACATTACAAAGCTTTTAAACATCTTAAAACTAAATGTAACTCTTTGTAACTCGAGGACTTGAGTTGACTCCGTATTCTATAAAGTCTTCAAAGATGTAAAAGTGATATCTTGCTCGAAATTTATGAAGCTTATCGTAATAATTAGCTTTGAACTTCGATTAAGCATCTCTTTCGTTTTCTCAAGCCTTTAGGAAATAACTTTGTCATCACGGGCTTTCCTTGAGTAATTTTCATCGTTGACGTCGGCTTTTAGACACTTTTCCACATCTCGTGCTCGTTTTAGGCTTTTGGTTACTTTTGTGCTATTTATGCCACATATCCGTCCCTGCACGATCACAACACACAAAAACAAGATAACTTGGCATTTCGCGTTAGTTTTGGTCTTAAACACACTTAAACTAAGGTCAAAATATGTGTAAAATAACACAACATTCAAGTTAACCTTTTAATGACTGGGTGAAAATTAAATATGGAGAACTGACTCCTCAACTAAGGAAAGGATTTGGAAGGAGCATTCAAAAAGTATGAATGAAGAGGAGCACAAGGATTCTGATACGGACGATGGTGAAGACCATGAGATGAGGCCGAACGAGGATAGAGATCGGTAAATTCTCAATTTAACTGAAGAAAGGCTTGATGACAATTGGTACAAGGACACGGCATCCGTTGATGATGACCTTAAAGGAATAGTGGGTTACCTTGAGTTACAAGGATATGATGGGTTTACTAACGTGGACGATGAAGCATATGAGGAACGGAGATGTAAATTTCTCGGGATACCCTACAAAAAACCACCACCTATCCTTACGAAAAAATTTGAGGTAATGACGGTTCGTAGAATCCAAGCGGTGAAGCTTAAACCTCGAGTCGTAGTCCCAACGAGGGTTGAATGGATCTTGTCAGCTCAAAATCGTGAGTTATGTGAAGTGAATGAGTTTAAAGATTGAGATTTGGTTTTTAACTATACTACGAGAAAACTTTAATTTTTAATAACAACTTAGAAAATGAGAACGTGTTTAAGAGAAATAGAATTAAGGACACAAGAAAACATTAAACTAGATTAAACTAAGATAAATGAAATTGAAATTGTAAATGATAAAAGAAAGTAGTAAAGAAAATATTTTTGGTGTTTTGTATTTGTGATTAACGAAAACGATTAAGGATTAACACTATAAAGAAAAGAAAAGTTAAACTAAAAAGTAAAATGTTTTTGGATTTTAGATTTAATTGACGAAAGAGAATTAACTAATTTAAAAGTTAATGTAAAGTTTTAAAAAGATTTGATGAACTACGTTGACAAATAAGTAAACTAAGTTAAATAGATTTTTAGAAAATTCGGCGGAGTTTTGTTTAGTAATGAACTAAACAAAACCCTCACTCGATGAAACGATGAGGTAAAGAGAAGCCTGACTCGGCTTATAAAAGAAATAGATAAAAGTCGACATAAATTAAAGCTCAAACTTGCTAAAATAGAAAACTTATACTCGCAAAACATGGAACAAATCCCATACTCGCAATAGTTTAGACCAAATTCGCAAAGAAACTAGACCTCATACTCGCTAATTAGAAAACAATACTCGCCAAGATGAAAACCTTACTCGCAAGAATAGCCTAGCCAAGATGAAACTCGCTAGGATTATTTGCTTACTCGCAATGTTTTTGACTTGATACTCGCAAAAATCAAATTGAAACTCGCTAAAATAAAAAAATGATACTCGCTAGAACTTGAACCATACTCGCTAAACCCTAAGCATACTCGCAAAAACATAGAACTAAAAAATGATACTAGCTAGAACTTGAACCAAACTCGCTAAACCCTAAAAATCAAACTCGCAAAAAATTAAGAAAAGGTTACTGGACGATTTTTAACACAAGAAAATGAAACCTAAACTTATTAGAACTTATAAAAGCTTTGTAGAAAACAAATTTAAACAAAAAATAAGCTTGTCAATAAGCCAACGATTCAAAAATAAGCACTCACCCATTTTTTATATGTCATACGAAAAGAAAACATGCAAAGGTGACAAGTAATTTATAAAAGCTTTTGTAGATGATTGAAATAGATGTAAAGAACGACTAGTAATAACGGAAATAAGCTCAAAAACTAGTAAATATTGAAAAGGAAGATTAAGATGAAGCGTGACAATAAGCTAGAAAGAAAGATTATGACATGAAAAAGAAACCTTGCATTAAAAATAAAACTTACACTTAAAGAAAAACTAAAAACTACTAACACCTACTAAAGACTAGCTTCAAAATGAAGCCACCCATGGGGTATTTATCATGCTAGGAGGGTTTCAAGTTTGCCTTCGTGTACATTTTGCCCCCTAGACCTTTACATCTCATGAAAACAACACATAAACTACATTACAAGACTACTAAACGTTTCAAATACTAAACGTAGCTTCTTGTAACTTGAGGCTTCGTGTTGACGTGCTTTCCAAAGGTCTTTGAAGACTTAAAAGTGATCACTTGCTCGAATTTGTGAAGCTTATCTTGATATTTAACTTTGAACTTCGATTAAGTGTCTCTTTCATTTTCTTGAGCCTTTAAGAAATAAATACGTCGTCACGGGCTTTTCTTAAGTAAATTTCATCTTTGGCTTCACTTTAAGACTCTTTTCCACTTCTCGTGCTCGTTTAGGGCTTTTTGGTTGATTTTGATGTCGTTTTTGCATTATCCTTTCCTGCACAGTCACAAACACAAAAACACGATATCTTGGGCGTTTAACGTTAGTTTTTGGTCTTTTAAGGTCTGAAAATGGTGAATAAAAGGTATGTGAATAAGCACATACCAAAATCCCCCAGACTAAGGTATTGCGTGTCCTCACGCAATGTAATCACGTCACGCTTTAGAGATAAATAATTTCACACCTCTCTTTACTAACTTTGAAAAGTAGCAAAACGTTCAAGATAGATGCGAAATCATTTATTCCCTAAAACGCCCCTGTTTTCCATTTTTGACTATGTATATCTTATATTACACTACTTTAGCGTATGACGGTGTGCTTGACTTTTATTATCTTTCAATAACGATTAAGGGTCATAGAGCAAGAACACTACTCACAGAGTCGTGACCGATTGGATAAAATTCATCGTCCCTGATTTTTCACAAGCCCCTAAACTAAGTGTAAAAACGGATCATTGTTTAATTACAAATTAGATGCTAACGTTACCCATGGAAGTTACTCGTGTACCTCTTGCTCCCATTTTCCTATTTTTGTATCTCATTATTTTATTTTTGTGAGAGAAATGAATTTCTTCATAAGCATCTCGTTTCATAGTTTTTAGTCCGATAAAGATACCAAATTCATACGCTAAGTAGTTATCGATCTTCTCTTAAGAAGGTTTGCAAGAGAAATGTGGTCCACATCAAGGATATTGGATACATACAAAGACTTTGGAATACATCAAAAATAGACATAAGTTGGCGAGTACATTTCACGTGCACCTCATGCGTCCGATCTAGGATCGTAACATGCACCTCACGCGCGACCAACTTTAGTCTTAACACTAGAACTCATGATCCATAAATCTTCAACATACATCCTTATTCTTTCTTTTCTTTTTCTTTTTTTTTTCTTGATACTTTTTTTTTTTTTTCTTTTTCTTTCTTTTGCTTGCCTTAGTAACTTTTCAACTCCGAACCTTCACGGTTTCAATCCAAGACCTACCGCCAACTGCTAGGGTTAGAATGTAGGATCCAAGGTCCGATCTCAATCCGAAGTCTTAAAGCACTTTAGCTCTTATGAATACCAGGCTTTACGGTAGCTCCGAAACCACATGCGTACTACGCAATACAACGGAATACAATACAACTTAACTGGCGTGTATCCTTGATGTGTACCCAATTTTTCAAGCAAAGATTCTCTTAAGAAGATAAAGAACTACTCATCGGCTAAACCTAACATCTTTAATTATTTTGCACAGATATGGGGTGAATCAATTTTGTGGGAACAAAAAGACATGAGTACCTTCGATGAGCTAGAAAGAGATCCAACTACTCTATGCTTAGCATCTAACTTCTAAAGAAACTCTATCATTTCACATTCTTCGCAAATTTAAAATCCCAAATAATGAGATCCACGAATGCTTAGCCGATAATCAAGCCACGCATATATAAAGTCAAGTACGGGAGCCGACAAAAGAGTAGCTCCTTGTGTACAAAACTAGCACAAGCTTATGTGATCATCAATGGTTAAGGGAACAAGCTAGGGCTCAACACGCCCGGATCAAGTCAAAATTTTTATTCTCACTCTTACCTAGTAGGAAAGTCAAAACACGGTGTCAAAACATTTATTCTATTTTGCATGATTTTTAATTTTTTCATTTTTTTTTCCTTCTTTGAAATTTTTCAAAATTTTTCAATTTTTTTGATTTTTGAGGAAAAACGGGGTTGCGTAAGTAAACAGCAGTGGTGAAAGTGCTAGGTCAATCAAATCGAAGATTCACCCCCCCAGACTAAAGATAAACATTGTCCTCAATGTTTCAAAGGTAAGGGTATTCCTAATAATAATTCTAAGGCCGTTTATTAAGTATGCCAAAGATACCGTTAGTCGATAAGATTTTGGATATATTGATTTCCAAGCAAGCATCAATACATGGGACTCGAGTGGAGATGAGACTAACCACGAGCACGAGAGTCATCATGAATTGGGGAAATCTGCACAAACACAAACAACCAAGCAAACACAAGATTGGAAGAGGTCGCCCTCCCCTCGTTACTTATTAGAAACTAGAAAACATAGATGGATAAGCATGGGGTGCCTCTCACGAAGCACTTTGTTTTTGGTCACCGAGTCACTTAGCTTGACTCGATCCCCGCATTAGTTGTCCTTGGGGAAAGTCTGGAGATCCGGGACAACCGAAGATGGTATGTCCCCTTCAAAGTAATGTTTCAAACGATGACCGTTTACCTTGAAATTTGGCCAATTTTGTTGAGAAAGTTCAATTGTGCCATATGGAAAAACTTGGGCAATGGTAAACGGTCCAGACCAACGGGACTTAAGCTTCCCAGAAAATATTTTTAACCTTGAGTTAAAGAGCAAAACTTGATCACCGACATTAAAAACACGATTTTTGATTTTTGAATCATGAATCCGTTTGCTTTTCTCCTTATAAATCAAAGAGTTTTCATAAGCTTGATCACGGAGTTCATTCAATTCATTCAACTAGATTTTTCGGTGATCACCCGCGGCTTTTAAATCATAATTCACATGTTTTAGGGCCCAGTAGGCTCGATGCTCTAGCTCGATCGGAAGATGACATGCCTTTCCATACACAAGCTTGTAAGGGGTACAACTGATTGGTGTTTTATAAGCTGTGCGGAAGGCCCAGAGTGCATCATCTAACTTGTCCGACCAAGAAGAATGATTTTCACCCACTGTCCTTTCCAAAATTCTTTTTAAACCACGATTGGACACCTCGACTTGGCCACTAGTTTGTGGATGATAAGCGGTACTGAGTCGATGGGTAACACCATATTTNGGTGTTTTATAAGCTGTGCGGAAGGCCCAGAGTGCATCATCTAACTTGTCCGACCAAGAAGAATGATTTTCACCCACTGTCCTTTCCAAAATTCTTTTTAAACCACGATTGGACACCTCGACTTGGCCACTAGTTTGTGGATGATAAGCGGTACTGAGTCGATGGGTAACACCATATTTTGACATAACATTTGAAAACTGGTCATTACAAAAATGAGTACCACGGTCACTGATAATAGCTCGAGGTGTACCGAATCTGGCAAACAAACTTTTCAAAAATTTTACAACCACTCGGGCGTCATTAGTTGGGAGAGCTTTGGCTTCGACCCATTTAGACAAATAATCGACCGCCACGAGGATGTATTTGTTTCCTTTTGAAGATGGAAATGGTCCCATGAAATCGATTCCCCACACGTCAAAGATTTCGCAAACTTGGATGGAGTTTTGAGGCATCTCATCCCGCTGCGAAATTTTTCCTTGTGCATCGCGGTAGATCGAAGGCCAGAAAAAACCGGAGTCAAAAACTTTTTTAGCAGTAAGATTGGCACCATGATGTCCCCCTGTGGGGCCATTGTGGCATGCCATCAAGATAGCTTCGGCCTCTTTTCCATGGACACATCAATTTCCGGAGAAACTGAATTACTAGAAAGACAAGCTTCGATCTCTTCCAAAATGAAATCACTTCCCTCAAACGGAGTAAGGGAAAGGGAAGAGTCGGCAACAATCGGTTCAGAATACTCAAAATGAAATCACTTCCCTCTTGAGAATACTCATCAGAAACTTCATCAATGACATCGATTTTGTTGATGGTCATGCAATCATCGGTGGAGGAATATCTTGTTGTTTGGTCTAAGTTAAACGTGATTGCTTCATGACCATCTCGCAAGGTAATCTCTTCATCGTACACATCAATCAAAGCACGGCCCGTCTTGAGGAAACTTCTTCCGAGAATGAGAGGAACCCTTGGATCGGGATCGAAATCGACAACAACAAAATCAGCCGGAGAGTGAAATTTTCCCACATTGACGATGACATCCTCGGCTATGCATTTAGGACGAGAGGTAGAACGGTCGGCAAGCTCGAGTGTCATTCGTGTAGGAGTCAAAGCGGGTAAAGACAACTTCTGCCAGACGGATAACGGCATAAGGTTAATGCTAGCACCTAAATCGGCTAAGGCGAAGCATTGAACCATTCCGGGAAAATTACATGGAATCAAGAACTTGCCGGGGTCTTCAAGCTTTTCGGGAAGCTTTTTAAGGAGCACCGCCGAGCAATTCGCATTCAAGGGTGTAGTCGACATTTCATACAATTTATCTTTATTATTCAACAAGTTTTTAAGCATTGATGAAAACTTTGGCATTAACACAACAGCATCAATAAGACTCAAATCAAAGCGAATGTCTTGAAACATCTTAAAATTTTTTTCCTTTATTATGTCATTTTTATCTTGACGTTTTTGCTCATTTAGACGAAAAGGATAAGGAAGATTAGTTTTAACTGGTTCATCTTGTTCAAAAACAATTTTCTCTTTTCCTTTAGTCACATTAGCATTTTCATTTGAAACTTTTTCTTTTGACACATTTACATTTTCTTTGATCGGTTGAACCACTGGACGTTGGATGTGTTCGGTCCTTCCATTGTTAGTAGGAAGTTCCGTATCCTTTGTCGCCTCGGTCTCACGGTCGACCACCTTAGGAGGTAAAGAAAACGAGGTAGTCGGAACCGTGGGTCCTTCGTACGAAACACCACTTCGAGTAGTAATTGCTTTCAAGTCACCACGTGGATTATGAATCGTATTACTTGGAAGAGAACTCGACGATGACGGTTGATTCATTTGAATGAAAGTGCTCATCATTTGTTTAAGTTCATTAGTGTGTTGAGATATGGACGTGTCGATCTCTTTCTTAAGTTCAACCTTCATGTTGTTGATTTGGTTTTGCATTGCTCGCATGCTCACGTCATTAGTTTTCATATAATTTGAAAGCTCAGGAGAAGGTGGCACTTGTTGTGGTTGTTGATGAAAAGATTGTTGGGGTGGAGAATTTTGATAATTTTGGTAACCTTGGGTTTGATTGTAGCTTGTTGCACGGTTTTGGTTGTAACCTTGGTTTTGATAACCTTGGTTGTTTTGAGGATAACGGTTTTGATTAGTTTGCACGGGTGGAAATCCGGGTGGCCCCATTTGGTGGTTAACAGGTCTAAAACCTTGGTTTTGAGTAAAGTTAGCGGCTGCAACGTTAGCATTATCAACTTGGCCATCGGTGGCTTGACAATTGTAATATCGATGGGGACCACCACAAATCACACATGCTTCAGTAACAGCTTTAACGGGCTCGGGTTTTGGGTTCTGGTTCTTAAACTCTTTCATCATGCAACGTATAGCATCGGTAAGTTCGGCCAACTCCGATGGTTGGGCCGATGACGAAGAAGAAGGAGCTAACAATGTTACTTTCGAAACATTCGGTTTGTTACGAGAAGTAGGAACCTTGGATTTGTTCTTGATGATAGTAAGAATATCCCTTGGCGTACGATTCAAGATATTGCCACCGACGGCTGCGTTCAAAGAATCTTGATCGTTTTGAGTTAAAGCGTTATAGAATGTGTCAATTTGGTGCAATTCGGAGAAACCGTGGTGAGGACACTTTCGAAGAAGATCCTTAAAACGTTCCCATGCCTCACCAAAGCTCTCATCAAAACGTTGACGAAAATTGGTTATATCATTCTTTAGGTTGGTTGTTTTGGATGGGGGAAAGAAATGATTAACGAATTTTGAAACAAGCTCTTCCCAAGTGGTAATGGAACGAGGGGGTTCTTTTTCGAGCCAAATCCGGGCTTCCCCCTCGAGTGAAAATGGGAATAGCATCAACTTAATAGCATCGTGAGGGACATCCTTAAATTTCATGGTCGAAGTTAACTTATTAAACCAACGGATGTGTGCGTGAGGATCGTCCTTCTCAAAACCATGAAATTGGTTCGATGTGACAAGCTGAATCAAACCGGTTTTAAGTTCAAAATTCTCGGAAAGTATTGGTGGTAAAACAATTGCATCCCCATATCCCTCGGTGGGACATTGGAGCAATTCTTGCATCGTTCGTTGGTCGGCCATCTCGGTGATGGGATTCTGAAGATCACGTAACTCGGGTACGGTCTTTTGTTTCCGCCTACGACGATTGCGGCTAGTCGGCACTGAAGAAGAAGAAGAAGACGCGTTCAAGTTAGACTTAGAACGAGTGATCATACAAATCAAAACACAACAAAGTGAAAAAGAAAGTTGAAATGAAAATCTTTTTGATTTTTATGTTTTATAAAAGAAAAAGGAAAATCTTTTTGGTTTTTTATAGGTTTTATAATTTTTTTGTTGTTTTTATGTTTTTGAGAAAACGTTAACTTCTAAAAGAAGGTTCTTCAAATCACAAGTCTCAAACGATAAAACGGCTTAATCTTATCAACCGCTCCCCAGCAGCGGCGCCAAAATGATGGTTCGTAGAATCCAAGCGGTGAAGCTTAAACCTCGAGTCGTAGTCCCAACGAGGGTTGAATGGATCTTGTCAGCTCAAAATCGTAAGTTATGTGAAGTGAATGAGTTTAAAGATTGAGATTTGGTTTTTAACTATACTACGAGAAAACTTTAATATTTAATAACAACTTAGAAAATGAGAACGTGTTTAAGAGAAATAGAATTAAGGACACAAGAAAACATTAAACTAGATTAAACTAAGATAAATGAAATTGAAATTGTAAACGATAAAAGAAAGTAGTAAAGAAAATATTTTTGGTGTTTTGTATTTGTGATTAATGAAAACGATTAAGGATTAACACTATAAAGAAAAGAAAAGTTAAACTAAAAAGTGAAATGTTTTTGGATTTTAGATTTAATTGACGAAAGAGAATTAACTAATTTAAAAGTTAACGTAAAGTTTTAAAAAGATTTGATGAACTACGTTGACAAATAAGTAAACTAAGTTAAATAGATTTTTAGAAAATTCGGCGGAGTTTCGTTTAGAAATGAACTAAACAAAACCCTCACTCGATGAAACGATGAGGTAAAGAGAAGCCTGACTCGGCTTATAAAAGAAATAGATAAAAGTCGACACAAATTAAAGCTCAAACTTGCTAAACTATAAAACTTTTACTCGCAAAACATGGAACAAATCCCATACTCGCAATAGTTTAGACCAAACTCGCAAAGAAACTAGACCTCATACTCGCTAATTAGAAAACAATACTCGCTAAGATGAAAACCTTACTCGCAAGAATAGCCTAGCCAAGATGAAACTCGCTAGGATTATTTGCTTACTCGCAATGTTTTTGACTTGATACTCGCAAAAATCAAATTGAAACTCGCTAAAATAAAAAAATGATACTCGCTAGAACTTGAACCATACTCGCTAAACCCTAAGCATACTCGCAAAAACATAGAACTAAAAAATGACACTCGCTAGAACTTGAACCAAACTCGCTAAACCCTTAAAATCAAACTCGCAAAAAATTAAGAAAAGGTTACTGGACGATTTTTAACACAAGAAAATGAAACCTAAACTTATTAGAACTTATAAAAGCTTTGTAGAAAACAAATTTAAACAACAAATAAGCTTGTCAATAAGCCAACGATTCAAAAATAAGCACTAACCCATTTTTTATATGTCATACGAAAAGAAAACATGCAAAGGTGACAAGTAATTTATAAAAGCTTTTGTAGATGATTGAAATAGATGTAAAGAACGACTAGTAATAACGGAAATAAGCTCAAAAACTAGTAAATATTGAAAAGGAAGATTAAGATGAAGCGTGACAATAAGCTAGAAAGAAAGATTAGGACATGAAAAAGAAACCTTGCATTAAAAATAAAACTTACACTTAAAGAAAAACTAAAAACTACTAACACCTACTAAAGACTAGCTTCAAAATGAAGCCACCCATGGGGTATTTATCATGCTAGGAGGGGTTCAAGTTTGCCTTCGTGTACATTTTGCCCCCTAGACTTTTACATCTCATGAAAACAACACATAAACTACATTACAAGACTACTAAACGTTTCAAATACTAAATGTAGCTTCTTGTAACTTGAGGCTTCGTGTTGACGTGCTTTCCAAAGGTCTTTAAAGAGTTAAAAGTGATCACTTGCTTGAATTTGTGAAGCTTATCTTGATATTTAACTTTGAACTTCGATTAAGTGTCTCTTTCATTTTCTTGAGCCTTTAAGAAATAAATACGTCGGCACGGGCTTTTCATAAGTAAATTTCATCTTTGGCTTCTCTTTAAGACTCTTTTCCACTTCTCGTGCTCGTTTAGGGCTTTTTGGTTGATTTTGATGTCGTTTTTGCAATATCCTTTCCTGCACAGTCACAAACACAAAAACACGATATCTTGGGCGTTTAACGTTAGTTTTTGGTCTTTTAAGGTCTGAAAATGGTGAATAAAAGGTATGTGAATAAGCACATACCAGGTAGTTAGATTTTCAGTTGGACCGGACGAAAACTTCACCAAGATAGAAAGCCTAGATAAAAAGAACCCCTACGCACCTCTACGAATGTCGCTTGAATAAGACAACACCTAATGAAAGAGATGGACGAGGGTGGGCAAGTCCTTCATCAACCCACTTGAAGGTCGTGGCAGTGTGTCTAACTTAAAGACTCGATAATAAACAAAAGTGCTCTTTCGGGAGACAACCTGAATTATCCTTTTCCTTTCATTTTCTTTTATTTTCTTGGTTTGGTATGTTTTGTGTTAATAATTTGCTGGTCCTAGAGGAAGCTTTGCACTGGGGAACAAATTTTTGGACTTTTGCACCAAGAAAAATCCCCCAGGACTTAGCTATGCGTAGCTCCAACCCTTACTACGCCGTAGCAACCCCAAGGTGTCATTCTGGAGTTTTTTTAGCAACAACGGCGTAACAACCCATTTCAGCTACGCCGTAGCTTCCTTCTGTACCAAAAAAATATATATATTATTTTTACAAATCATTATTTAAACTTGTATTAGTTTTAAAGTGAACTTTGTGGGTGTGTTCCCTGTAAACCCTCACGAGACTTCACTCGTCCACTTGGGACACCAAGTGGTTTAAAAGGCTTGTTGCATACGCTAATTGCAACCGTGATTCCTACGAAAGTGAGTAGAATTATTACTTAAACATTATGTTGCCCCATTTTTCTAGTTTATTTTGAAAAATTTTGCCACTTTAAAACTTTTGACATGTTTTTCCGAACCTAACTAGAATAGACCTTAGCCGAACACATTAACCCTTAATACCATGGTGAGGTTAAGCCTATTTCAGTTTCCCCTGTTTTACCCCAAATCCACCTAAAATATGAGTGTGCCGGTAGTTTGTAAACTTTAGAACTTGGCCTTTACATCATTTTGAAACCATAGACGAGTAATGTATTGAGATTTCTTGATACATTTGGAAGAAACTTTTTAAGAAGGAAATATTTTAGGATTATCACCCAAATAACCAACATGTGTGTGTTTATCGATTAGTCGCATTGACTATTCGACCCCCATGTTAAACCCAAAGGTGAAGATACCCCTAGATATTTGCTCCAAACAGTCAGTCCAAAGTTAACCACGGATGTGGTCAATATGGTCAAACAGCTTGGGTCAATTCTCCCTGGAGTGTAGTGTTTCCTCGGGTCGTTATGTCCCGACGAGGTGCGAAATTGTATTAAAAATGAATTTGTGATTGGGTGAAATCGAACAGGAAAAGGATATGAGTGATAAAAATAAGGAAATATAGAAGAAAATAGCTTAAACAAGCTATATCAACAATTCCTGGAAACCAAATAATCTAAAAACGTTTAAAAACTTAAATACGTACGCTTAAATTAAAAATAACGTAAAAGTACGAAATAAAAAGTGAAACGAGAGCAATAAAAATCCTACGGATGTAAAAATTACTTTTTTATGAATCTAATGATAAAAGAAAATTTTATGAAAAAGAAAATTATTTTTTAGACTTTTTAATTAATTATTATTAAATAATTACTAATTAATAACTATTTAAACTAATTTAAATTATTAAAAATACTATATGAACAGTAATAAATATGAAATTTTTCCTAAAAATACTTAATAATATCAGAAGCTTGGGAAAAATATAAAAAGTGATAATTGCTTATTAAAAAGCAGAAAAATAAGCTAAATAAATAAATAAGCAAAATAGGAAATTTACTAGTATAAATAAAAAGGTGAAAACTTAAACACTAATAATAACCTAGCCCGGATGGTGCATGGCCTTGGTTTGGTTTTGTGCCAGTGAACCAAGAGGTCCAGGGTTCGAATCCCACAAATGACATTTTACAAACTATTTTTTTTCTTTGATTTTTCTTTTACAAAACTACTAAACACTGAAAAATACTAAACTTTTACAAAACCAAAACTTTGGAAAAGCTTAAATAAGCTCTGTGTGAGTTTAATCCACCAACAGTTAAGCTTTTTCAAGCTTAATTGAATTTTAGAAATGAAAAAGCTTGGAAATAAGCTACAAGCTATACCCAAGATTGAAATAAGGTAAAAGATATTGAATGAAAGCCAAATAAACTATAACAACTGAATAAGCACACTGGAATAAGCTACAAAGGCATAAAATAAGCAAATCCAACACTGACAAACAAACAGGCCTTAAGCCTAAGTTGCAGGCTTGTTTGAGCTTATCAAATAAGCTCAGAAGCCAAAACTAAGCCTTGATCTAACAAGCTTGGTGTATGAGCTTCTCAAAAAGCCCAAGGGTACTGGCTATGGTCCACTGATAAGCTCTGTTTGAGCTTATGAACTTGGCACTTTACACTGATGAATCAGTGTAAAGGTACTAGTGGTGATGATTGAGAGGGCAAAAATAAGCACACAAATAAGCATAAAAAAGAGATGTAAGCACATGCATAAAGAGCTGGAACAATGAGCTTTCTAAAATGCCAAAAATCTCAGGCAAAGCTTCAATAATAAACAAGATTCAAGCTTATGAAATATGGCTTAAAAGTTATATACCCTAGTGCAGGGGGCTCTTTTGAAAAACAGGCCACATGAGATCAAGAAATAAGCACTTAAATAAAATTCTAAAAGTAGTACAAAATATGGATTAATAAGACCTACTGCCAAATATTAAGAACCCAAAATCTCAAAAGCTAATGTTTAAAACTGACACCATGAAAATTCTCACAAAAAAATGACTTCTGCATACTTAACACTTTTTGACTTTTTGAAACTTTGAGAATGGTTGACTTTAATGAGTTTCTGAATGATCCTAGATGTCAGTGATGATGTTTTAAGATATTATGAGACTGAATTAATCCTTCCTAACTACTTATGAACTGATTTGCAAGGTTATGAAACCTAAAATTCTAACAGTGAGATGCCAAGGTGAGATTTAAGGTGATTTTGACTTTTGTTCAAATAAGACCTGGTTTTTATGGTTTACTTATCCTATTAGAACCTGATATACCCTATTGTGACTTATTTCCACTACTGAAACAAACTAGAGTACATTGAATCCCTCAGAACCAAACACCCCTTTAACTAAATGTTATGAAGATTTTCAATGATTTAAGTGGTAAATGCTAATGTTACTGATGCAATATGACTTATCTATGCTATATAAATTGTTTAAGAGCTAATATGATGCATTAGTGTCAGTATAACAAGAAACATCATATTATACAATACTACACTAGAATACTAACAGTGAACAAATATAAGATATCCCTAATGAAAATTACCAAATAAGCTTATAACAATCTATAATACACTGATTTAGGCATAGATCATTCAAAGATAAGCAGTCTTAAGCAGTTCTACAGTAAGTTACCAAAAACTTAGAAAAATGCTCACAAACTGCATACAAGCAAAAAAAGAAGGTCACAAGCCATTTCACTGTCCTAATGCTTCCCATGAAGCTCTATTACCATGGCCATCCACAATTTACCATGCTCCATGCATTATTGAGCTTTTTTTTTTTTTTTTTTTTTTNTTTTAGAACAGTTAACACCCACTTTTAACAAGATTTTAGCAATATTGAGATTTTCATGGAAATGAAGCATAAACTAAAATTGATCAAAAGAACTGAAATTGTTTGTTGAAGTGACTTAGAAATACACTAAAAAGCTTGAAAAGACAACTTAAACACTAATTTTACAATTGAAAGGATAGATTACATGAAGACGACATGAATTTTAACTAAGTAAACTACACTGTGAACTCCTCTTCTTCTCTTTCTCTTTATAGTGAACCTCTAGGGTTTTCTTGACTTTCTGAATGTTTCCCATCACCATTCTAGGCCATTGGATGGGTAACTTTTGATCTTGGCCCTTGAAGTGGCTTTGGCGCCAAATTTCCCAACTGCTAAAAAAATCTAGTTTTAGTGTTAGCTTATTGAAGCATTAAATGCTTCTTGGACCTTATGGTAGGCAGGGGGAACAAGGAGTGGTGAAGGTGAGCAGAGGTGGGGGGTTTAGTGTTTGCAGGTGCAAGTGGAGAGGGAAGGGTGAGTGTTTGACTTTGGTGTTTGACCTGGGAGGGAGTATATAAAACGAGGTGTTTATATTTTTTTTTGGTTTTGGGCCGTGGGTGGAGATGGGCCAAGGGTGGGTTGGTTTGTGTTTGGACTGGGTTTATAATAAAGGGTGTTGGGTTGGGTTGTATACAAGGGTCCGGTTGATTTTAGCTATTATAAGCACAAGGACCAAATACGTAAGTTTTGAAAATCGAGGGACCTGATTTGCCAACTTTCCAAACTCCTTCCAAGGGTAAAACTTGCCACATACCAATAATCCAAGGGACCATTTCTGCCAAATGTGAAACATGAGGGGCCATTATTGCCAATTATTGAAATTTGCAATCCAAGGGTTGAAATTGTCATTACTTGATTCCTGGGGGACTGTTGTTGACTTTTCTTCAAAATAAATCTTCCAGGGACCAACTCTGACAATTCTTGAAAGTTGAGGGACTAATTCTGCCAATTCTGCAAACTTTGCTCGTTTTTCATCTATTTAATCCTTTTGTACCTGAAACATGTAAAAACACAATCCAAGGATATTTGTAGTAATATATGACATATCTGTGTGTTTTTATCTGTTTTTACACACTCATCAATCCCCCACACTAAATTATTGCTAGTCCCTAGCAATTCAATCATATAAAGTAATGAAAGGATACCAAGTTACCAAGTTACCAAGATCATCCCGTTTTGACTTTTTATTAAATGCAATATACTTAAACTAGAACAAAAATATATACATGCTTGATTTACAAAAATGGCATTTTGGAACGGGATTCACGCAAACTGAATGTCTTCAGGGAATAGTAATCATCATCCTCTTTTTAATACTCCCAACTAAGTTCAAAAACCCTTGCGCAAATGTTTTTGTAAAATGCTAACACTACTTATACTAGTAATCTATGTAAGCCGAGACTTAACTTTTTACTCCCGCAATTTATAAAGTTTAGGCGTGTGTGCATATTTTCAAAAGTTTGACCACAAAAATCGACACTCATTACAGTTGTTATTTACTTAAGTCCAATCCTAACCCATCGGGAACCTCAGAAATTTAAGAATCAAAAATGGCCTTTTCCATGTAGCGGCTTTCTTCTCGGCACATCTCAAACCAGTTGGTTTTAGGTCACCAGGCTTTTGACACCCCACAGTGACTAGTACCGGAATTGGCGGGATTTCAATTCAAAGATTTTTGATATTCCTTGACAAGTTAAAACTAAAAGTAAATAGATAACAACAAGCGATCATTTAGAGATTAAAGACGCAAAGATGAGATCACTCCATGTGGCGACTTTCTTCTCAGCTTGTCCTTTTGGCCGAAGCTTAGGAGGCTAGGTTTTTACACCCTCGAGAATAGTATCGGAGCTTTCGGGGTCTTTCGAAATCAACAATCTCTAAATTACCGCTTAATCTTTATACAAAAATAACGAATACTAGTTCAACCTTCGATTTAGATTTAAGAAAAAGCAAGTTTCATTTATTTATTTATTTTAATTCTATTCAACACATCTTTTTTCTTTCATTTTTATCATATTTTCATTTTTTTTTCTTTTAATTTCTTTTTTATTTTTTACAACATACTTTACATTCACTTTTACATCATTCAGCAATTTTACTTGCTTCATTTTGCAATATTATTAAATTTTACGGAAAGTATGCTTGTTCCAAAATTTAAATAAAAATTTGAACTAGTACTCTATATTAACGTTGTATAAAAACCTTTTTTACATAACAAAACAATTTTAATGGTCAAAAGTTTGAAAACAGCACGCATTTAAGTCAGACTAGGAGCTACTGGGAGAAAAAGCCATAGATTACTGATATAAGCTCTAAAGAGAACCAACTACTCTACGCTTAGCATTTTCATTTGCACAAATCGTAAAAACTTGGTCAAAAAAGTTAAGGAAGCAGCCAGATCAACACTCTGGCAGAGTCAGGATTCCCCTTGTTCTAGCCTAATCAAGACTAAACACTTATTCTATTTTTTTTTGGTATTTTTCATCATTTTTTGATTTTTTTGTGTGCAAAGCACTTCTTTTTATTGAAAAATTTTAAAATTTAGCCAAAAACGGGGGTACTAGGGTACTAGAAGGTACATGTGATCAAATTCGCTAGAATTTCCCCTCACACTTAGAATTGAATATTGCCCTCAATATTCAAAGTCCCGGCTATTATGCCGACTCTTTGAACCTAAAAAGGTAACATTACTAGCTAAGTGTACAAAGGAAATCTTTTTTCACAAAAAAGGTTTTATAAGTTATCCCTGGATAAACGTTAGCAAAAGGATCGAATATTGGGCGGCTGGATTGAAAACAGGCGCGTCAATCATCACGATCCAAGGGAAACCTGAAAACATGAGCAAGCAGACAAAGGCAAACAACAGCAGAGGAAACTCCCACACACTTAGTGTTAGAAAATAGAAAGAAGACAAAAACATGGGTTGTCACCCATGCGATGCTAATGTTTTTGTTTACCGAGTCACTAGCTTGACTCGACCCCGAATGATTGGTTCATGGGGAAAGTTTGGAGATCCGGGACAACTATAGGTGGTATGTCCCCTCCAAAGTATTGCTTCAACCTATGACCTTTCACTTTGAAATTTGGTCCGTCGTTTTGAGATAACTCAATGGTACCATATGGAAAAACTTTGGCAATAGTGAATGGTCCAGTCCAACGGGTTTTGAGTTTACCCAAGAAGATCTTTAATTGTAAGTTGAAAAGAAGGACTCGATCACCAACGTTGAAAACACGGTTCTTTATTTTTGAGTCATGAATCTTCTTTGTCTTTTCTTTGTAGATCAAATAGTTCTCATAGGCCTAATCACGTAGTTCATTTAATTCATTCATTTGAACTTTACGGTGATCACCTACCGTTTGAAGGTCAAAGTTCGCATGCTTCAAGGCCCAATAGGCTTTGTGCTCAAGCTCAATCAGTAAATGACACGCCTTTCCATACACAAGCTTGTAAGGTGCACACCCAATGGGTGTTTTGTAAGCTGTACGGAAGGCCCAAAGTGCATCATCTAATTTGTCCGACCAAGATGCATGGTTTTCAGAATCCTTTTAATGCCACGGTTGGAAACTTCCACTTGTCCACTGGTCTGTGGGTGATACGCGGTAGAAAGACGGTGAGTGACACCATACTTAAGTGTTGACATAAATAATGCGTAAAAACTTTATTTATATTTTTGATATCTCTACGTTTTGACGATCACAAAATGTAAAATCATTAAACGTAAGATTACTACGTAAACAAGTATTAAGCTAGTTTATATCACTATAGCCAACTTAATCACTTAAGGTATGAATAAACAAGTGCTTAATACATCTCATGATCAAAGGGGTATTTAATTAATTACTACAAAGTTTATTTAATTATATAAACATATTATATATTTTTGAAAAACAATTTTTTTTTTGGGTAAAGGGATCTCCACCCTGGTAAAATATATTAACCAAATAAACGTTTAAAGTACAATGGAATGTGGCTGAAGTACCACATTAACCTCAAGCAACCGCTTGAACAACCACTAGAACATTTATGACATGCCATAAATGAACAACTAGCTACGAAAAACTAGAACAACCATGAAAGAAAAAACATGCACGAATCAACATCGCATATTACTTTCTCGACTTGCCTTGGACCTTAAAATCAAACATCTTGTTAAATTCCTCCAATTGCCCAGGTAAATCAAGAACCTGGGCAGCGTAATCATCAGAAAAATAACCTTCAAGCTCGTTGTGTCCTCCAGCTGATGACAAGTAACTACTCATAGGATCGTCTGGCTCAAGAACCTCATCATCACTATCAGAGACAACCACATTACCCACCTTAGAGAAAGGATTACCCTTCTTAATCCCTTCGACCACCGGAACAGGTTTTCCATTATCATCCACAAGCGTTCCTATCCCATCAATAATGAGCTTTTCAAGCTTATCAATTTTCTCGACGATAGGGGTACTTGGTTTACCAACCTCAATAGACTCATCAACCTCATTGTCACTATCAATCTCCATAACATGACCACTCTGCTCCCCTTGTGTCACCCCAACCTTAGGCCCCATTTCAGAATTGGTCACCTCATCCATAAGCGAACCAAATGGATTCTTAGTGACGATATCACTTAGATCATCATGAATATACTTATTAGAAGTATGCACATCACTTTTCGCTTGATTAACCGGATCTTGCGCAGCATGCATATTAGGGCCACTAGCATTGTTGTTAGTACCATTACCTTTTGAAGACGACGCTCCATCGGAACCCACTTTCTTTTTCGAAACTGGCTGCCAACGATAATTCAATGTAACCCTAGGTTTCGAATAACGAACACCATCAATAACCTGAGTGGGCCCTTTACCCTTACTTTCTGATTTGTAGCTCTACAAATCCTTCCTCTTATCAACATTACGTCTATGCTATGTTGTTTAGCATTCTTAGGGCATGCATCATCAATATGGTCAAATATTTTGCATGAGGCACAACGAGGCGGCTTCCATTCATATTCAACATCAACGCGCGCCAAAGAATGACCTAGGCCATTAGAAAATGGAATAGCCACTACCACATGATCCATTAACCGTCAAGAGATGATACTTCAACAAGAGCACGAGGCGTATGAATTCTGACCCCAAGATTTAACACACATAGTACTAGTATAGGATCAACATAATAGGCTTGCCAATTGAGTCGGATCAAACTCAAATCCAACTTCCGCTATAAGCAACAATAGGAACATTATGTAATTTCAACCATACGGGTGCTGAAGTAACTTCCTCCTTAGCAAGCGTAGTATTATGGGACCACACATTAAGGAAAATAGGCATCGAACGTATCAACCATGCCCCCCGAACTTCTAACACTTTATCCAACCATCCTGTATTAGAGAATTGAAAAAGAAAGAACCCATTATTTAACATAACACGTTCCAAACCATATTTAGCCCACGTATTCTTCACATAATTCTCCACAATGGGGAAAGCAAGCCGTTTCCCAATAAAATACCCATATAGTGTATTAACAAACCTCGCTGAAACATCATTAATTTCTTTCAGTGGGATTGCAACATGAGCACCCTCCACCCGCTCCTCAGTACGCAATTCACATAAGTTAACGGATTTAAACGAATGCTTTGTTTGAAACAACGAAGCATAAGACAATGTAGGTGCTGTTTTAGATCCACTATTAGTATCTTGATTAGCATTAGAACCTGTTGAATTAGCCGTAGCAGCCATGGAATCGACTGACTCCATAGCGAAAGAACACTAAAAAACCCTAACTAAATTAAAAAACGAAAAACAATGGAAAAAAACCCTAGAAAAATCCAACAACCATTGGATTGGTGAAGCAGGAATCGACCCTCATTGAAACAAAGATCGAGAAGAAACGTACCACAAGCGAGATCCTAAAAGATAATCGAATCCTAAAACCTACAGACGATCGTCAAAGAGATCGCTATAGGATCACAAGGAAAGTCGATTTAGATAATCGGTTTTAGGGATGTCGCCATCCACTGAAAAATGTTTTAATCATACTAAATATATGAATTCAAATTTTTAACCAAAATCAGTTAGTTTTTCACCAAATAAACTTTCCCCACTAAAGACAAAAAATTCTGGCCGTTACAGCTGGGCGGCCCCCTTAATTATAAGGGGCGACCCCCTTAATTTTAAGGGGGCCGACCATAATTAAGGGGACCAGCCACGCTCCTGTGTCAGAAAAAGTCAGAATTTTTCTCATATAAATACCACCTTAATTCTGGTATTTATTCTTACCTTTTGCACGAAAATTTTCAGATCTAAATCTCTCTAAAAACATCTTCCAAAACCCTTTGATCATTAGATTACTAATCCTTATTTCAGGTGATAAAATCCCTCATCATCCACCATCATCCAAAGTGCAAGAGAAGAATACTCTTTCAACCTCAAGTTTAAGAAGTATTTTATATTGATTGTGTATATTGTGTATAGCTCTTGTGTAGTTGTGTTGTGAACATTATAAGTAGTTCTAAGAGTGTTAGTTGTGAATAGAAGTAGTGTAGTGGTGAAGATTAAGTAGTGAAGTAGTGAAGAAGTTGTGTTGTGAAGAAGTAGTGACGAAGTTGTGGTGTGCTCAAGTTGTGAAAAAGTCGTGGTGTGTTGTGAGATTGGTTCTAGCTACTATTAGGACCCGACATTTAGCTTTGTGTCGTTAAGCCGGTGTAAGCAAAAGTTGTGTAAGGTTTTCTCCGCCATAAGGGAGCTTGTTGACATAGTGAAGAAAACTCCCGAGTTAGGTGCTCGGGGAGTGGAGTAGGACGAAGAGGAGATTCGTAGCCGAACCACTATAAATCCTTTGTCTCACGGTGCCATTTTTCCAACTCTATCCTTTTACTTATTTACTTACTTTCACATTTGTCATATTATATACTTGTTGATATCGTTGCTTATAATTGTGCAAGTCTATTGGTGAAACATAAAGTTTGAATTGGTGTTTTGATAAACAAGGTTTTTGTAAATTAAAAAGACGTAAAACTATTCAACCCCCCCTTCTAGTTTTCCACAATTGGTATCAAGAGCCACGTCAAACAAGATTTTTAAAATATATTGTATTTTAAAACTTGAAATCGATCTATGGAAATGGAAAAATATTTAGAAGGGAAAATTGTTTTTAGACCACCATTTCTTGAAAATGAAAATTTTCTTACATGGAAAAATCAATTCGAAAGTTATGTGAAATCAATAGACTATGATCTTTGGCATGTCATTTCAATTGGTGATATTAAATCGATAAATACTACTTTTGAAAAACAAAATAACTTGGCTAAATTTATTATATACAAAGCTATTTCAAATGTTGAATATGAAAGAATATTTTTTTGTCAAACGGCAAATGACATGTGGAAAAGTCTTTCAAAATATCACCAAGAAGAATGTCAAGCCAAAGAAAAACTTTCAAATGACTTAGTAGCAAAAGAGAGTATAGTAGACAAATATTTAGTTGAAGTAAGTACAAGTGCTACGAGTTCAAATGTCTTATATGTAGGTAATGACGCCGAAAACAACATGAGCAAGGATGAACAAGAAGACTATGAAGAGATGTCAACCAAGAAGGAACTAAGTGACGATGAAGATGATGATTCTAGTTCCGAAAGTGAAGACGAAGAATATGCAAAGGCCGTCAAAGAATTTAAAAGACTCATTAAAAAGCGACAAAGAACACAAGATAAAAGGAAAACAACACGAAGAAAAAGAGTTGACGATGAAGACAAGAAGAACAAAGGGGAATGCTTAGTCGCTCAAGCATCTAATGAAATTTGTCTAGGAATAAATTTGGAGCCCGACGAATGGGTAAAGGATAGCGGGTGCTCAAGACACATGACGGGGAATCGCAAGCTATTCTCTACGTACAAAGCCTACAATGGAGGTAATGTTATTTTTGGTAGTGATCGTCGTGGAAAAATCATAGGCAAAGGTACGATCTCTCAAGACTCCCTAACTATTGAAAATGTTGAGCATGTAGATAATTTAACATACAACTTGCTTAGTGTAGGACAAATATGTGACAATAAGTGTAGGGTTACCTTTACCGATAAAAATAGTGTAATTATTAAGGATGATAAAGTCATAGGTAGAGGAATTAGGAAAGGCGGCGTATATGTCATGAAACTAGGAGATAAATTGGAAGATAGGATATGCCTAGCGACCCTAGATGAAAACTCCACTTTGTGGCATAGGAGATTAGGTCATGCAAACATGCAACAAATCCAATCATTGGTATCTAAGGAACTAGTTAGAAACTTGCCTAGCCTTAAGTATAATCAACACTTTTGCGATGCATGTAAAATAGGAAAACAAGCACACGCTAGTCATAAAGCTAAGAATATAGTATCCACCACTAGATGCTTAGAACTACTTCATATGGACCTCTTCGGTCCATCCGCGGTGCGGAGCTACGGTGGCAATCGCTACACGTTAGTTATAGTAGATGACTATTCACGATACACGTGGACTAGATTTCTAAGCGATAAGACCGAAGCCTTTGAAAAATTTGAGACCTTTAGTAAAATGATACAAAATAAGCTAGGTTGCACTATAGTTTCAATTAGGACGGACCATGGTAGGGAATTTGATAACGAAGTACAATTCGGAAAATATTGTGACTTAAATGGAATATCTCACAACTTTTCCGCCCCACGAACACCTCAATCAAATGGAGTAGTAGAAAGGAAAAATAGGACCTTACAAGAAATGAGTAGAACTATGTTAAATGAGCAATCTATCCCACAAAAATTTTGGTGCCATGCCGTAGATACTTCAACATATATACTTAATAGGGTGTCCATTAGAAGAATACTAGGAAAAACTCCTTATGAGTTACTAAGAGGTAGAAAACCAAACATAGGCTACTTTAAGGTATTCGGAAGTAAATGCTTCATTCTCAACACTAAGGATTATCTCACTAAGTTCGACCCTAAGTCAAATGAAGGAATTTTTCTAGGATACTCACAAAATAGTAAAGCATATATAGTCTTAAATAAAGATACTATGAAAGTAGAAGAATCATTAAACGTAACCTTCGACGAAACTCCTCCACCACCTAGGACATTACCTTTAGAAGATGATGATGTTATAGAGGAAGATGCTATTGAGGTTAGTAAGACAAAGCCCATAGGAAATGATATTGAGGAAGAAAATTTAGAAGAAAACGAAGTTGTAAATATTAAGGAATCTAGGTCACACCCATTAGACAACATCATAGGTCACCTAAACCAACGAATACTTAGATCACAAGCACAAGAAAAAAATAATTTCTTTTGTTTTGTGTCAACAATAGAGCCTAAGAACATAAATGAAGCCTTAAAGGATGAAAGTTGGATTATGGCTATGCAAGAAGAATTAAATCAATTCAAAACAAATGATGTTTGGGAATTAGTACCGAATCCTAGGAATGTGACTATAATAGGAACTAAGTAGGTATTTAGGAATAAACTAGATGAGAATGGAATAGTTACTAGTAACAAAGCTAGGTTAGTCGCCCAAGGTTATAATCAACAAGAAAGAATTGATTATGACGAAACCTATGCCCCCGTAGCTAGATTAGAATCCATTAGAATCCTTTTAGCTTATGCTTGCGCCCTAGACTTTAGGTTATACCAAATGGATGTGAAGAGTGCATTCCTTAACGGTTTTATCAATGAGGAGGTATATGTGGCACAACCTCCAGGATTCATTGACTTCGCAAAACCTGATTATGTTTATAAACTAAAGAAAGCTTTGTATGGTCTTAAGCAAGCTCCAAAGGCTTGGTATGATAGACTAAAGGCATTCTTGGTTAAACATAATTATTCCATGGGAATGGTAGATAACACTATCTTTACTAAAAGAAGTGACCCTCATATTATCATTGTTCAAATATATGTCGATGACATTATATTTGTCTCAACTTGTCAAGAAATGTGTGATGAATTTGCCAAAATCATGCATGATGAGTTTGAGATGAGTATGATGGGAGAACTAAACTTCTTCTTAGGACTACAAATAAAACAACTAGAAGACGGAATATTCTTTAACCAATCTAAGTACATTAAGGAAATGCTTAAGAAATTTGGCCTAGAAGACTCTAAACCACTTAAGACACCTATGTCTACGGAAATTAAACTCACAAGAGATGAAAAGGGTGAGTCCGTAGATAATACTAAGTATAGAGGAATGATAGGAAGTCTACTATACTTAACGGCAAGTAGACCCGATATCATGTATAGTGTTTGCCTTTGCGCTCGCTTTCAAGAGGATCCCAAATCCTCTCACCTAGAAGCGGTTAAGCGTATCTTCCGATACATTAAAGGCACTATACACTTAGGATTATGGTATCCTAAGGGATCCGGCATAGAAACCATTGTCTATGCGGATTTGGATCATGTGGGAGACTACGTAGATAGAAAGAGCACTAGCGGTATTTG
>LBNU01038559.1:3497-20186 GCA_014162995.1 Artemisia annua
GCCATTGGATGATCAATAGTCACACAAAATACATATTTCTTCACTTTAAACAGCATATGGTCACACTTATTAATACTTTTGGCCACTGTTTGCTTAATGGTATGTGACTAAATACCCAAAACAAACATGCTTTGTGTGACTAAATATTACAAAAGGACACACAAACATAAACTTCATGTGGCCATTGGATGATCAATAGTCACACAAAATACACATTTCTTTACTTTAAACAGCATATGGTCACACTTATTCACACTTTTGGCCACTTTGTGTTAAATTGTATGTGACTAACTCCAAAAAAATAACACTCATTGTGTGACTAAATCATCACAAACGTCACATTTATTGTACATTCATGTGGCCATTGGATTATCAATAGTCACACAAAATACACATTTACTTGAATATATCATCTCAAATGTCACATATATTATATATTTATGTGGCCAAATGACGAACAATAGTCACTCTCAAAAAACATTCGTGTGACTATAAGTTGTTTACGGTCACTGATAATGACTAATCCAACAAAACTTGTGCCTAATTTGTCACACATATTCGGGGTTTTGGTCACTCTTTTTTGATGGAAAAGGCCACGAACTCAACAATGTGACCATATGCCACCTACGGTAGCGGGACCTTTTGTCACACATGACAAAAAAACGTGTGTGACTATATGCATATCGTCACACATTTTTGGCGTGACCAACAGAACTTTTTGTACCAGTGTTATATCATTTCACATGATTACGAAACATGTTACAAGTTTATAAATTTCTCCGGGTGATTTTACTCCACGTGAACTTATAACTTTTTAAACATTTCTGCTTATTTTCTGAAGCACCAACTATTTTGAATACTATGTCGATTTTCCACATTATCTTACTCCCCATCTCTAAAGATGAGTGTGAATACCCATTCTGTACTCTTGGAACATCTACATCATCTCATAATACACCACCTCGTAAATCACCGGTTAAGTATGAGTGTTATGTCGAGAATTCTTAAGTAGGATGATTTATAATATCCTTATTTGAATGGATTGGGACACCTTTTCATTTACATAAAGAAATTGTAAATCATCGAACCATAAGTTTATAACCCCTTACTTACATAAATTGGGACGCTTCTTTATGTAAGTAATGAATTATAAATAATTTGGCTTATTTGTATCTGAAATGACATAAGTATGAACTTGAACCCGATGATCACCAAAATTCTTTAAAAAGATCTAGAGACACGATAGTGTCTTACCACGCATCAAAATCTTAAAACCTTATTTATACTACCCGATTTCACTCTTGAAAGTTTTCATTTATGAGATACTCTGAACTACTATCTTTGATAATTATCAATTCTTCTCTTTATTCCTTAGAAGTACTTGCCTGTTTAGGTCCTGAGTATATTATTCCACTATGATTCTTTAAAATCCTCTTAAGATTTTTAAAGAAAACTTGACATCTCTACCTAAAAATAATAGTAAGCGTACACTACTCTCTTCTGATCATCAAAATATCACATCATTATCTGAACCCATTATAAGATTTCATGGATGATATATAGACAAATACCAAAATAAGATAAGTTAGTATGTAAGAACTTCACAATATCACGTTTCTTTTGAACTCTAGTTAACTTAGACACTGTATGATATGTCCTTTATCCCAAAACTACCCAAAACTTTTCCTAGACTCCTCACCACCGGATAACACCAACTGAATTCCAGGACAAAATTCCTGTTAAGGTGGTAAGATTGTAACATTTCGTATTGTCAGGTTACTATTCATCCTCATATTTTTACTATTCATGATCGTATTTTTTTCTCATAAGTTAACCTAGTTCCATAATAACATGAAAGCTTGATATTCGTCGGGTCATTTTTGCAAAAGTTATTAAGAAACCATGTCTTAATTTTACGTTTTAGTCTAAACGTCATTTAAGCATCCCGCGCATAACAAAAACCGACTCTGAAAATTTTTATCACATCAGATTAATTTTTAGTTCAGTCATAATCATTTATGGAATTTTTAAAATGTAAATTCAAATGTTACCAACTATACCAATTAATCTAAACTTGCGTTTTAAGCATTTTTACTTATACGCAACCTTAACCTATACTTGCACCACACTTTCTAAGACATTTAAACACTCTTACCTTTTTGGAAAAAATTAAACTTATTTCCCTCCTCCTTTGACCATAAAATCATTCCTTGATTTTTAACACTTCCGATTTTAGGTTTAGCAAGCATGTAACATCAACCGATACTAGACTATGCCCAATCTAGACATTATAAGCCTTTTAGGTTCATAATAATCATATTAGAAAAGTTGCATTTTATTTTTCTTATTTTTACGTAAACTCTGTAAATTGTACGTTTTGCGCGTTTTAAACCTACGTACAATTAAATATAAGTTAATAACCCGCGTACATTTTACTTTTCTCATTTCATATTAGTAAAATCTCCGCTATAGTCAACTAGAACAAACATAAAAGTTATATATCATGACAACGTTATATTAGAAACAAACATAATGATTTTGTCTAAGTTTAAATGGCTCATTAGTTTCTTGGAAGAGTAAACAGCAAAATACCCTCTCTAAGTCTTCAACCGAAGCTGAAAATAGAGCTATTACTTTGGTGCCATCTGAGGTTATTTGGGTCCTTAAGATTCTTAAAGATTTGAACTGGGAACATTTCTTGTATGTTAAATTTTTTTGTGATTGTCAGGTAGCAGTTAAGACTGCTGCTAATCTTGTGTTTCATAAAAGAAGTACTAAGCATTTTGAAATAGATCTTCACTTTGTAAGAGAAATTTTTTTATCAGGAGTTATTAAAAAAAAGATGAGATCAGCTAATCAAATAGGTGACATTTTCACTAAAGGGTTGGATAAAACTTATTTCAAAACTGGGCTTATTTGATGTTTTTCATGCTAAGGTTGAAGGGGGATGCTAAAATTATTTAACCTTTTGCCTGAAAAATAATTTTAGGGACTAACTTGTTGTTTTAGTATGTGTGTTTTATAGTGTGATTGAAACTTTGAGAGTGGTATAGCAGTTGATATAAAGATGGAGGGTTGGGCTGGGCATGTTGAGGAACCCCTAGGCACTGGCTATATAAAGAGTTTTTCCTTAAGGTTTATCATAACCCAATGTTTCCAGTTGTTGATTCATTATCAGATTGAAATTTATTTGTAATAAAACTATTATCATCTTAGATTATAGTCTCATGCCTAATTAGCAGTGGTGAGATTTGATATTTTGATTCATCTATTGGTTGTTGTATTGAGATTCAACAAGTTGTAGTTGATTTGACTAAGATATTTTACATCCATAAACTTAACTTTTTTTTGTTCAATGATTCATTGTTAACTCGCTATTTAACTGATAAAATTAGTAATTGTGTTCTTAAAATTAATATACAAGATAAAGAAGAAGAAAAGAAAAGGAAAAAAAACTGAAAAAAAATTGTGTTCTCAAAATTTTTTTAGAGAAAAAAAGAAATGAAGCGGAAAAAAAGAAATGAAGCGGAATGAAGTGAAAGGAAGATTCGGGGCTTTTTTTACTCTAAAGTCGTCCTCTCATTATTGGGAAGATTAGGAAGGAAAAGAAGAGAAAAAAAATTGATACTCCCTCATTTATTTTCTTCGATGTCTCTTCTCCTACAAAACTAACTCGAGAACACAAAATTCACGTTTGAAGATATTTCTTACAGAAATCTGACATCTTATATAAATATCAATAAGGGTCAAACATTTCCTGCTATAGTTCATGTGACCAAATGACCGGAGCGAAACTGCAAACACTAATTTACTAGCACAGGGTCTAAATGGTGCTTTCATGATACCAGTTATTAAAGATTTCTTCATGATTTCTTTGTTGTTTTTAAGCCTCATTTGTATGATTATGGTCGTATAAATTATCATGTATTTAACACAGAATCACAAAGTTATGTTACCAATTCATAGCAAACTGTATCAAGATAGATTCGCTAAAACCAAGTGACTGATTGTACAAAGTAACACATTAAGAAGTTAAAGATCATAAAAATCAAAAATCAAAGACACACTCAATCCAAAAATCTCAAAGTTTTAAGAAGGAAAAAAACACTTACGAAGTTAAAACCATGTAAACAAGTCAACAAAACAACAAGTTACCGAATCAGAAACTGTTGGCGTATTTCACTCACGTTCATTCTTACAAGTTACAACATATCGAACATGACCTACAATCTAGGAAAATATTACATCAGCTCATATTTTCCATAAACCAAATTAAGTTTCATTCAGATATAAGCTATCCATCTCTGCTCGAAATATATCGCAAATTATAGCTAACTTCTTGTACAAAGATTGAAGTTTTAATTGAACATAGAACTGCATGTAATTACTAAAGTATCCAAAACAACTGATGCGTACCGATGTTAACTAGGATCGGAGCTAGTTGATGACTAGTGGGTGTTGAATCATCCCTGATCATCCCACTTTATTCATTAGTTATATAGTTTATGTAAAACCTTAAAATTTGGACCTTCATTTTATTTACCATTTTGAATTTTAACCTAACGTCTAATTAAATTATTAAGTATTAAACACTATACATTATGTGATTATAAAATAAAAATTTAAGGTTAATTTTCTTTTATTTATCAAACCCAAGCCCAAGCCCAACTAGAATATGTTAAATCCATAAAAAAATAAAAAAATAAATAAATAAATAAAAATAAAAATAAAAATTCGGTTCCCCCTCCCCATAAACGAAATATAGAGGGAAAAAAAGAAAAGAAACCCTATTCCATCTAAGTGGCGGCTGAAACAAATTGACAAGGAGAAAGGAAGCACAAAGGAGGTAATCAAGGCGTGTTGATCGTGGGTTTAGGCTTGGTTGGCTCGTGGTGTATCCCATTTCGAATGAGGGGTTTGTTTGATTCATTACGTGTATGATAGGGTTGTAACTAAACCGTACGAATACGAACAAAGCTTTGTTCATATTCGTTCATTTAGTTTTAACCGGACAAATAAACGGAGACGAGCGCTTAAACGAGCGGATTTTCTTTTTCATGTTCGTTCATTAAGAAATTCGTTTATATTCGTGTTCGTTTATGTTAGTTTATTAAGAGATTAAAAAACAAACATAAACGAACGAGTGTAATGAACGTAAGAAAACAAACAAATGAATATACAAAAAATTGTGTTTTATTTGTGTTCATCTGATTGGGTTGTAACAATATTTAAAAATATATTGTAATAAAAATGTACGATATCCAGCCATAAACAAGTAAACGAACATGACGAACGTATAATCAGGCGTTCACGAACACAAATGAATGTACGAGACTTTTGTTAATTTTCGTTCATTTAACTAAACGGACATGAAAGCTTGTTTATGTTCGTTTATTTAATAAATAAATGCACATAAACGAACATTATCGCATGGTTCATGAATTGATCACTAAACGTTCGATTTATTTACAGCCCTATCTAATGATAAGATAAAGGTAAATAATTTACACGTAATGTTTGAAGAAATGATCTCTCTATTCGTAATTTGGACCACCTGAGAAGTTAAGACTAATTCTTATACAATTAAATTTAATTTGACACTAATCCACAATATCTTGTTGATAATGACACTGTAACATGACCATAGTAATTTTATTCAAATAAAGAAAACCTTTAGTTTATATCCTTCATGTTAAATAGTATAAATTAACAAAGAATTTAGTGAAGTTGGCTCAACCGGAACACCAGCATACAGTACATGTAAATGGTTAGCCTCCAAAATGACACCATTAGTTACCAATTTACGAATATCGTATTTATCGGCAAATTAAGTCGCAAGTCACTTTCTAAAGAAAACACAGCTTTTATCTAAACTCTCTTTTAAAATCCTAACTATAGGGCATGGAAAGAGTCCTTTAAACTAGAAGGCCAAAGAGTAGGTACTACTGTTCTAGACGACCCCTTTCTTAGAACCCAAGTTTCCAGAATAAACTGCCACCTTTGGTGAACCCAAGAGCCACGATTCACATATTATCTGTCAAACACGTGGTCAGGTCACCGGGCAGCTATGCATTCCTCGTATACACGACATCTGTTTCTCGTTCGATTCTCCACGTGTGAAACATTTCCGTATTTTGTCACATTGTTGATTCGTTTCACAAATCTTATAAGGCATATCGGTATATCCTATTATCTAAATATATTTTCAACCAATAACATGGACAATCATACTATAATATTGCATTTGTTCTACAATCTCGTACCAGTTACCAATTATTCCTTGGTACTGGAATAACTTTTCATTCGTTGGATATGCTTCCACAAAAACCATAACCATTTCACCAAAACTTGTACATTACAACAACCTAATGCGCCCAATTTTGTGTCTATCAAAGTCTTGTTTAAAACGCTTTAATAAAAAGAGGGGACCCTAAAAAGAACTGCCAAGATAACATTGATTAATCATTGAGTAATCTGAATATAATTTCTTCCCAAATATTTTATTAAACCATAATCCATCTTAAAATCGAATATTCTCTTAAAAAATTCCATTTTAACTCACCTATAAATTAAACCCTAAAACTCTCACCAAATTAAAACCATCAAAGTTCGAACACTTTACGAGTTTACGTTACTAATAAAATGCTTCAACTCACTAGAACAAAACGAGTAACCGACCCGTTAGACGACCGGGTCAAAAACCGTATCACTGATTACATTAGCAGCGGCAGCGAACATAGCGCCGCCGCTACTAACTCATTCTCCTCACCTTCTTTCTTCCCTAACAGCGCGTGTCTTGCATCACGCGTTGCCGATGAAGAAATAAAAATAGACTCAGATTCCGAATCAGATTCGGAATGCGAGTCTGATCGCACGGATGTGATAATCAACATCATAAACTCCATAAGAAATAATCAGAATTCTGATAGTTTTGGGAGCAGGTTGTTGACACATACTACGAAAGGAGTTCAAATCCTTCAGAGTCTAAACTATAACAAACAGGTATTAAACAGAAATGTAATGCTATACCTACAACAACAAGGTTACAATGCAGCTACATGTAAAACAAAGTGGCTTACCAACGGTGGACTTAACGGTGGTAACTACGAGTTTATCGACGTTATCAGATCAGATACAAACGAGCGTTACTACATCGATTTATCTTTCGCGAGTGAATTCTCACTCGCGAGAGAAACGAAAGAGTACACGCGCCTCACGCGCCACATTCCAAGGGTGTACGTCGGAAAAGGTGACGATTTGAAAGCGTTGGTTAAGTTAGTTAGCGACGCTGGACGTAGGTCGCTAAAAGCAAAAGGACTGTTTCTTCCGCCGTGGCGGAAAAATCGGTTTATGCAAATGAAATGGTTTGGTCCGCACAGAAGGACGGTTAGTTATATCCCGACGGTTAGTTCGTCGCTAAATAATGTGGTTAAGTGTAGTGCGGTTGGGTTTAATGCTGTTAATAGCGGAGTTTTTGTTAATGCGGTAATGCGCACAAGATGAACGTTTACTTTTTTCTTTCTTTTTTTTTCCATAAAAATTTTGTAATGGAGCTACTTGTACACTACTGTTGCCGTTGATTTACGTGACAAAGTCTTAACTAATTGATCGACGGCTTATATGAGGAGATGAAGTATTAATTGTGTACGTGATCATACTCACCTCATCAAATTTTTACCACGAGTATTGTGTACGTTAATATTTTATGATATTTAAATTATTTGGTAAATCCTAGTGATGTTACTAAATAGTGTTAGATTGTATAATGTTACGGGATCCTGATAGGTGCTTGGTATTAAAAGTAGAGGATATTATTATATATTGGTAGCTTTACGACTTACGTTAATCACATGTTATTTCTTAATATAAAAAGCTATTGACATTAAATTAGTGGAAGCTTTGCTTGAGAAGTTACTGAGAAGTTAAAGTATGTTTTGTTCGTGTCTGGTTGACCAATCTATTATAGTTATGGTTGAACAAACATGAATTGTATGTTTTAGGCTCATGATTTCAGTCTGCTGGATGACATGGTTTTTTAAGGTTAAGTGAATTACACTTTTGGTATGTTAAAAGACAAATGAAAGGTACTTACAAAAATCGAGCATGTTTATGAACAACCTAGCTACTGATGAAAGATATACTATTCCACATTATACACTTCGAACATGTCTTGTACTAGGCTGTAAACAACTCCATGAGTTCATTCTTGTTCAATGTACTTTTTTTTCGAACGGCGATTTTATTAGAAAACTAGCAAGAAGCTAGAAGATATTACAAGCTAAGTAAATTAGGATTCTGCATCCAAGAAGGCCAAACGAGCTTGGATTTACAACGGCTAGAAATCCATAAAAAAGACATTTGAACAATGTGATAAAAAATAAACTCCCTTTTTGGCTGACGAGAGACGAACAAGACTTGATTTCTGAAGCGCCAAATGATCCACCATGCAACGTAACAACTACCTTCAAGAATATCCTTCATACGATTAGATAAGCGAGAGTTAGAGAGCCAAGTGAGCCACTCTTCATAATAATTGAAAAGAGAAAATTCCAGCTCCCACCAACGACAAACTAAGCTCATGACCTGACGAGCTAAAGAGCAAGAGAAAAATAAATGGGAAGAGGATTCAGCTGCTACATTACATAAGGGACAAAGGATAGAATGAATCTCCACCCCACGGGAAGAGAGATTTAATCGAGTTGGCAATCTATCCAAGCTAATCCTCCAAGCTAACATTCACTTTGATAGGAATCAACTTCACCCATCTTGTGGGAACATCCGACTTAGGCAAAAGAGAATCATCAATAATTAAGACTACGAACCGATTTAACCGAGAACTCACCCGAAGTATCAAGAGACCAAACCCAGCGATCAACCATTTGAGGGAGAGATGTAAGAAAACACAATTTAATATGAAAGAAACAGTTTTAATATTAATCTCAAAGCTTAAGTACACAACTGATCTCAATCAGCTTACAATCAACAACCAGAACAAGACTTGATCTCAATCAAGTATTTAGGACAACAATAGAATATATAAGTTAAGATGATCAGCAGAAATCAAAGATCCCCCAACACCCTCACGAGAGGGAATATATAACTGAGAAAAAGTAGAGAGAGTTGAACGTTGTAAGTGCACAAAGAGAACGTTGACAAAAAGCTTATATACTCCTTTCACCAATCAGTATCCAACAATACACTTTAGGTCCATCAACTTCTCAATACTACACAAAGAACCTCTCAAAGAAATCTACTAAACAACCTGAAAAATAGAAATGACAAAGTAAGTCCCTGAAGATATTCCAGGCTAAGATTACCTTTTTAACATCCCCCCTTAATCTCAGCCTGGAACACATCAACCATACCCAATTTTAAAACCATTTTGTTATGTTGAGAACTATCCAACCCTTTTGTAAAAACATCAGCAGGTTGATCTGCAGATTGAATTTTTTCTGTTTTGATTACTCCTGAAATAATTTTATCTCTAACAAAATGTAAATCAATCTCTAAATGTTTGGTTCTTTCATGAAAAACAGGATTAGCAGCAATCTTGATAGCTGCTTGACTATCACAAAAAACCTTAATAGGCATAAATTGTTCCCAGTTTAGATCTTTTAAAATTTTTAAGATCCAAACAGTTTCTGAAGTGGCAGAGGCTATAGATCTATATTCAGCCTCTGCACTAGACTTAGAAAGGGTGTTTTGTTTTTTACTTTTCCATGACACTAATGAACCATTTAAGAAGATGCAAAAACCTGTAACAGATCTTCTAGTAACTCTACACTTAGCCCAGTCAGCATCTACATAAGTCTCAAGGTTTTCAAAAGAATTTTTAACAATATGAATTCCTCTACCAGGAGAACCTTTAAGATATCTTAAAACTTTAAGTGCAATTTTAAGATGAGACTTAAGAGGCTTATGCATAAACTGACTAAGACAATGAACAGCATAAGAAATATCAGGCCTAGTGTGAGTTAAATATATAAGCTTTCCAATCAGCTTTTGATACTCTGTAATTTTATCTAAAACAGGGTCTGACCAAGTTGGTTCATTAGAGATAGACAGATTTTGATCAAGAGGAAAAGTAGCAGGTTTACAAGCTAGAAGACCAAATTCAGACAACAGATCAAGACAATATTTCCTTTGAGATAAACAAAGGCCATCATTAGTTTCAATAACTTCAATACCCAAAAAAATTAAGTTTGCCTAAATCTTTTATCTGAAATTTGGTCTTAAGGTAAACTTTAAAGTTTTTAATAGCTTCAAGATTGTTACCAGTGATAATAATATCATCAACATACACAAGTAAGGCAACAAACACACCTGAATCATTTTTAGAGAACAATGAGTAATCACTCTTACTCTGAATGAAACCATTTTCAAGAAGCGTACTAGTAAGCTTAGCATTCCATTGTATGGGAGCTTGCTTTAACTCATTAAGGTCAATTGTTGGACTGCCATTTAGGGAAGAGTTTCTACCATCAACATGAGGTTCTGCATTTTTAAAATCATCATTGGGTATGTCATGGTTCTCATGCACAACTTCATTGAAAAAGTTTGTATGATCCAAACCATGACAGTTATCCAAACTTTTAGTCTTGAAGGGAAAACCATTTTCAAAGAAATTAACATCTCTTGAGAATAGAAACTGTTTTCTTTCAAGACTATAAAGTTTGTATCCTTTCTTGAAGGAAGCATATCCAAATAAAACACACTTCTCTAATCTGCTACTAAACTAATCTGAATTATTTAAGATAGTAGCAAAACAAAGACACCCAAAGTTTCTTAAATGATTTAAGGAGCATTTCTTATTAAAAACAAGATTATAGGGTGAATTTCCATTCAGCACAGAAGATGGCAACCTGTTGATCAGATAACAGGCAGTAAGAATGCATTCAGACCATAAATAGAGAGGAATTCCCCCCTGAAACATACGGGATCTAGCAACATTAAGGAGATGCCTATGTTTGCTTTCCAAATCTCCATTCTGCTGTGGGGTGTAAGAACAAGAAGTTTGATGAATAACACCATTTTTAGCACAAAATTCAATGAACTTATGATTAATAAACTCAGTAACATTATCACTTCTAAAACTTTTAACAGTTTTGTTAAACTGATTTTTAATCAAATTAAAGAATGTGACAATACAATCAAATACCTCATCTTTGGTCTTAATCAAATAAAGCCAAACAGATCTAGAAAAGTCATCAACTATGGTCAAAAAAATTTATAACCTTCCTTACTGGCCACCCTATAAGGGCCCCACAGATCAAGGTGAACAAGTTCAGCAAGAAAGGATGTTTTGTGATCACTTAAAGGAAAAGGCTCCCTAGTCTGTTTAGCTTGTTGACAAATTTCACAAAGAACATTATCCTTTTTATCTTCAAACTTAATATCCTTTTTAAGCACAGCCAATACTTGATCAGCAGGGTGACCAAGTCTTGAATGCAATAAACTTTTGGTTAAAAAACAATTAGATTTAAAAGATTTAAATTCCAAATCATTACCTTGATCTCCATCAAAGTAATACAAACCATCTTTTTGTTTACCAATCCCTAGAACATTCATTCCCTTCAAATCCTGAGGTAAAATATAACACTTGGATTCATCAAATGCAACAATGAAATTGCTGTCTCTAGCTACTTTGTGAACAGACATTAAACTAACACAATATTCTGGGACAACAAGCACATCATATAAAGTCAAGTGTTTGGTTAAGATCGTATTTCCAACTTTTGTAATTAAAGCTTCAGTTCCATTAGGGTGTGAAACTTTA
This sequence comes from Artemisia annua, assembly GCA_014162995.1. Classification (NCBI taxonomy): domain Eukaryota; kingdom Viridiplantae; phylum Streptophyta; class Magnoliopsida; order Asterales; family Asteraceae; genus Artemisia; species Artemisia annua. The sequence continues at coordinate 15,274 of LBNU01038559.1, forward strand.
ATTCCAAGTTTTGAAATATCAATCACATTAACCAAAAACTTGTATGAATATGTTAAATGCTGGTTGGCACCAGAATCAACAATAATTCCAGCTGCAACAAGTGCAGACCTGAGATTACTGTTATCACAAAAGAATTTATGAAAGTTTTGATTGAAAAACTTGTTATTTAAAACTATACCTGCCATGTTGGCATGTATATTTTTTCCTTTTCCATCATCATTGATAGAAGTATCTTTAATAAGAGACAGGATTTTTGAAATCTGTTCATCAGAAAAAGTAGAACAAGAGCTAGATCCAACTGAGTTGTTATTAACAAATCTTTTATTGAAGTTTTGAGTACCCTGATTAGAGTTTGACCCAGAATTATTGTTTCTTTTTCCAAAATTTGTTGGGTACCCAATGAGTTTAAAGCATCTATCAATAGTATGCCCATTAAAGCCACAATTTTCACAGACTAGAGTAGGACCAGCAGCAGCCCTATTATTCCCAGTATTAATAGGTCTAGAAACATTGTTAGGACGGAAAGAATTTCCAGAGGTCCCAGACCTCTATGAATTCCCTTTATTAGGCACATTTGAATGAAACACAGAAGACTGAGGTCTTTAAGAGACCCCAGAACCAGAAACCACAATTCTGTGAGACTCCCCACTGGAGATAATGGCAAAAGCTCCTTTAACATCAGGCAATGGGTCTCTAGAGAGAACATTACTTCTAATTTGCATGTATGAGTCATCAAGTCCCATTAAAAAATGCATCAACTTCATTAACTGATTATGTTTCTTAAAATCATCAGCAGCATGACATGTACATCTAGGCAGTTTAATAAGCGCATCAAATTGTTTCCATAATGTACTTAGCTTATTAAAGTATTCAGCAATAGATGAACCATTTTGAGATAAAGAGTTAATTTTATGATGCAAGTTAAACGTAATAGATCCATCCACTCTATCAAAGGTTTCTTTTAACTCAGTCCAAACATCCGAGGCCTTTTTTGAGAAAATTTGCCCTAGAAACAATTCCTCAGATATAGAATTTAAGATCCAACCTAAAACAATAGCATTAACTCTATCCCATTGTCTGCCTAGAACAACATCAGTATTAGATCTCCTACAAGAACCATCAATGAAACCAATTTTATTCTTACCCTCAAGAGCTAACAGCATAGCACAAGACCACACATTATAATTTTCGGTTCCTTTCAGTTTAAGTGAAACAACAGTTAATGTAGCAGAATCATTTAGATGTAAATGCAAGGGGTTACTAATGTCCAATTGACTAATCAAAGTAACAGGCTCACCAGCCTCATATTCATCATCCGTATAACCATGAATAGACATAGAGAACAGATACAAACAACAAACACATAAGAAAAGGAAAAAAAAGGTTGTTCCCAGGCTTTCCTTGCCACTAAAGTGGTAGGTCAAGGGCGCATACAAGCACAAAAAAACAGTAAAGTAAAAAATATTAAGTCAGATAAACAACTTCAACACTTCAACCACAAATAAAATCAACTTCCAATAAACTCAAAACCTACTCCCCGTCAATCTAAACAAGAAATAAAGACAGAATAAGGAAGATAAAGGAAGGAGAGGTGTTACAGTGCTCTGAGGAGAAAATATGCAGCGGAATACCAAACTGACTACACCCTAGATTAACTTAGTCTAGGGATATAGCAGATTCACAAACCAGGACCAAGATAGAACGAAACCACCAAACCCTAATTTTTTTTAATTAGGGCAAACACCAATAACCACCTCCAATCGATGAATCAGCACCAGATATGTTGATAAAGAACACTTAATTATCACCAGAAGTCTTTAAATATCAAAACCCCCAAATAGTACCAAACCTTAATTTTCTCAAAATTTAGGCGTTTTACAAAGAACTTATAAATCTGATCAACCACTAATTGAATCCTTCAATTAACAATGTTTACTTTAATTATAATAATCAATTTTGAAAAAACTCCAAATTTTATGAAACCCCCAAAGATTTTGAATCGATAATCAGAGCAAATTTTGTGGAACCTGTCTCTGATACCATGTAAGAAAACACAATTTAATATGAAAGAAACAGTTTTAATATTAATCTCAAAGCTTAAGTACACAATTGATCTCAATCAGCTTACAATCAACAACCAGAACAAGACTTGATCTCAATCAAGTATTTAGGACAACAATAGAATATATAAGTTAAGATGATCAGCAGAAATCAAAGATCCCCCAACACCCTCACGAGAGGGAATATATAACTGAGAAAAAGTAGAGAGAGTTGAACGTTGTAAGTGCAGAAAGAGAACGTTGACAAAAAGCATATATACTCCTTTCACCAATCAGTATCCAACAATACACTTTAGGTCCATCAACTTCTCAATACTTCACAAAGAACCTCTCAAAGAAATCTACTAAACAACCTGAAAAATAGAAATGACAAAGTAAGTCCTTGAAGATATTACAGGCTAAGATTACCTTTTTAACAAGAGATACTTCTGAAATGCTAGAGCATAAATCCCTATATTGTTCCTCTTCTACCCCTCCCCTTAGCAAACGACGAAAAGAGAAAGCTAAGGAAGAATGACTCAATTTTTCAGCCACTTTGCTATCCTTACTCAACTCTAAAGCGAAAAGCCTTGGATATAGAGATTTTAATGCGACCTCTCCTAACCAAATGTCATCTAAAAAAAGAGTATTTTCTCAATTTCCCACCTTCTTTCTAATAAAAACTAAGAGATCAATACCTTTTCGGTTAAGAGAAATGAGAGCATGAACCAGATCTAGCCAAATAGAGCTCCTATTCGAATGATTATGAATGCCAATTGTTCCACTAACACCATGAATAGCTTTGATGAGTCTATACCATAACGAGTAATCTTTGGTGAAGAAGCGCCAGACCTGTTTGAATAAAAGGGCACGGTTAATAGCGAGAAAGCTAGAAACACCGAGACCTCCATTTTTCTTTGAGGCTAAAATTTTGTCCCAACCTATCCATGATATTTTCCTCGCGGACCCATCAACTCCATTAAAGAAGTCTCGGATAAACTAGAACGTTACAAATCTTTTAACGTCGGCTGGAGGAAGATCTTAGCTTAAATCTACCTGTTAGTCTTTGTAATTACTGTTCAATTAAGTAATCTCTGTAGAAAACTCGATCAAATTCGATTTTGAGAAACTTCAGTATCTTGATATAAGTTAAACTTGATTTTAATCCTAAGTTCCTAACTACACACACATATTCTCACTTCAATTACATATTACATTACATATATGATATATATACATCAACCCACGTTGGACGGTTGGAACCAATACTATTATAACAAAAGACTATGTTGAAATACGTAGAGTGGCCATGCATGCACATATAGTAAAACTTAATCATATCATCTCCAGCAAAGGTAAGTTTTCTTGGAAACTTGCTCACCTTCATGTTTTATTACAAGTGGTCAAACGGTTTTGTTTATCATATTATTTTGTTACAATGCAATGCACCGCAAATGTTATATATGATTTTATAAAATATCATAAGAAGTTAACAACTTTGGTCATGGGTCATATACTCATAAATGACCATGGTATTACGTTCATTTAAGTGTGTATATATATATATATATATATATATATATATATATATATATATATATATATATATATATATATATATATATATATATATATATATATATATATATATACTACTTATAAAGGAAAAACAGTCAAAGTGAAAGTTGAGTTTTCAACACTTGGTCATATGAGAGAGAAAAATAATGTAATTAATACTCTTATTAAAACACTCCATTACTTAAAAGTACAATGATTTATTCACATTGTAAAACCAATTAAAAACATATCTACCAAATTAAATATGTAATATTTGAAGTTTATATTACTAAAAAAAATTTAACGGATTACAATAAGATGACAGTCAAACGAGCAACAAGTTGGGCCGCTTAGAGCATCCACTATGATAAACCTTTACAAAAGTTTATAATTATGCCACATCACAAATACATAAACCTTTTAGATTTATAAACCTAATTCCACTATAGATAAACTTGTTAAAACTTTATAAATATATAACATAACTCAATGCATTAGATTGTGAAAATGTCTAAGATATTGGACCTCTTCATGCAATATAAGCATGAAATTGATGTCCACTATGATTAACAATATTATGGACATCTTCATCTTTTTATAAACCTTTTTATAAACCACCATAGTGGATGCCCTTACTAAAAAGTACAATAATATTTTCATAATGTACAATTTAAATAAGCTACAATATAATCTATATGAAATAATTAAACACACTAATTAATGTTATTTTTAAACACCCTAAAATGAAAAGTACATGTTATTATACACATTATACATATTAATAAAACACACAAAGCTTCATACAACCTAACAAGTTGATGGGACATATAGTTTTGAAAACTGGACGGGACCAAAGGGTTCAACCGGGAACCGGTGTCGCCACCGGTTCGGCTAACCAATAAAAACCATCCGAAAACGAACTAGAGAGGACCCGTTGAAACCGATACAAATTGGTGAATCAGGCCTCATCGAGATCTATTTCTCCGGTTAATCGTCACAGGGTACCCGAAGGAAAAACTGAAAAGTGAAAAGTTGAAACTAAAAAAGGAAATGTTGAAAACATATATTTCAAAAGGAAACTATTAATACAAATCACAAACAGGGTTGACTCAGGACGCTTCAAACCCGGCGGGTTGACCCGGTTTAATTTGACCCGTTTTGACCCAACCTAGCAAGTTGACCCGGTTTAAATCGACCCATTTTTCGACCGAAACGGTTCAACCGGTTGAACCACCCGGGTCGAACCGAGTTTCAAAACATTATGTTTAATTCCGAAATCTTCAAACTTTTATTATTTTTCGTTTATAACCTATAAAC
>LBNU01038559.1:20243-31360 GCA_014162995.1 Artemisia annua
TATATATATATATATATATATATATATATATATATATATACACATGACCATGGAATTACGTTCATTGAAGTATTTTATCATTTTAATATTGTCCACGAAAATGCGTGGGAAAGACCAATACTAGTTGTAGTTGGTAAACGTGAAAGTTTCGGAATTCTATTTTATGATGTGACCCGTTTCGGATAAGATGTGACAACTGGTTTGATGTGAACCCTTTTCCTTGGTCATTTTATCGCATGTCTTATATTTGGATGCCACCTGTTGCTTGCAATTAATTCTTTATAATTTCCAATCAACGTATAACATGTAGCAAGTGTTATGCTAGTGTGACAACTTAAACATGGTTTATATGTGATCGTATCATTTATTAAAACGGGGAATTAGGCTGTGCCGTGCTGTGATTGAATCAATTAAATTATGAGAAATGATACACAGACCTAAAAATAGACCTAATTGTGGACCTAAAAACACGTGGCATCATCCTGATAGCTGCAGACAAGGATCCACTTATTTTACAACCCATCAGGATCATGCCACATGTGTTTAGGTCCACTTTTATGTTTATTTTTAGGTCTATGTATCATTTCTCTTAAATTATGTTATTTTTTCTAAATTATTCTGGCTCTCTTGCTACTTTACATAAATATTCAAAAACACACATAATATTTACATAATAATTTTACACTAATTCTGGTATTGCTTAATCCAAATGCAAATAAAAGAGCAAAATGAGGTAACATTTACATAATAATTTTACACTAATTAGGCTGTGGCGTGTTGCGATTAAATGAATTAAATTATGTTATTTTTTCTGAATTATTCTGGCTCTCTTGCTACTTTACATAAATATTCAAAAACACACATAACATTTACATAATAATTTTACACTAATTATGGTATTGCTTAATCCAAATGTAAATAAAAGAGCAAAATGATTATTAGGCCTTTTTCTAATCCTTCCTCTTTAACTATTTATCTATATTTATTTGACCAAACACACAAGAACAAGTAACACATGCCAAAACTAAAGAAGATGATAACGAATCTTCAACGATATCAAATCAGCTATATCTCTGGATCAAACACTCAAAACCCTTTGTCTCCCACCAAAGATCAAACCATTTGTGCCTTGCAACAAAAAACCATCTTTGTCTCTCACTAAAGATCAAACATCGAATCGTTGTCTTTCTCTGAATAAAAACTCGTAACCTCGATATATCAAAATAGAGACCAGGATGAATCACCTCACGTTCCCTTCAGATGTGTCCTTTTTATTTCGAGTGTCGAGTTGAATACAGGTTCCTATATCGACCAACCACATCATTTTCTTGTAGAATATCAAAATGACTCTCATCATTCCAATGCGCTGTTTAGAACGCCATCTAGTCAACCTACTTCAAGCATCATACAGAACTTTCATGTCAATTTCTCCCACTCTCCTTACACCACCATTAGTATGCCTCGGTGAATTTCTTGTATAACCTATATACAAAAGAAAACAATATGTTAACAATTGTTAGTCACAAAATATTAATGTTTAAAAAAAGGAAAAAATGTACTTGTGGTGGAACTACTTTGTGCGGCGAATATTTATGTATCTTAAAAGCAAAATATGCCGGTGAGTGTTCCTCGTGCCGTAACCATCGAAAAACTCATAACTGTCAATTAAAGATTTTCATGCTTTCGAAATGGACTTGAATTGAATCAATGACTTGACTCTAGGATCCCTGACATTAAGTGCAAAAATTATTTTCGTATACTATCTTTGTAAAACCATTTTATACAATGACACATAGTTCCCATAGCGCATAAAAGCAATCACCAACATTTGATGGAAGCCCGGCTTAAAACTAGGCCACACCTAGACTGGTAAAATCTCTCAGGCCCGACTGAGTAAGACAGTACTACTGCTCACCAACTGTCACTAGCGGTTAAGAGGTACCATCTGACACTGTATAATGGGGACGCACGACAAGGATCACTAAGTACGAGCTAAAGGACGCACGACACCTGTCCTCCTTGTCTGCTCTCGGATGATCAACGTCTGGCCCTCTAGCAGCCGTTGATCATCTCCAAAGGGTTTATCTCTAAACCCTACAAGCCTCTCTATAAAAGAAGAGCAACACACAACTTCACAAGTTTCACAAACTTGGGCAAATACTGTATCACAACAGTGTAGTATAGTTCTTGTTTAAGTGTTACTTGAGCTTCTTGTTCTGTATCAATCTCATCGGGTCTTTAGTGTTTAACACGAGAAACTAAATAACAAAACCTTCCTAATCCAATCTTTAAACTGATTTACATACCATACATAAATACTCACCACTCTTAAATTCTCTTAAAAACTCTGCAACATAACACACCCTCAATCAGTCGTGACCCTTAAGCAAATACAAGTGTTTCCTAATCCTATCGATTGACACAGTTATTCACTTCATGAAATATGCTTGTTTAGAGTATATTAAGATTTAGGGTGCGTTTGGTATGCTTGATGGAATCACTATTGGTATAGGTTTGAGAATAGGGTGGAATGAAAGTGGGTATGTAAATATCACTTTTCATGGGTATCCACATACCGACAACATCATACTCCTATGAGGAAACCCACATATCATGGGTATCCTCATTCCATTATGGTGGACTCCATAACCAACTAAACAACATTAATGACTTTTAAAGTCATAGATTCATTCCCATAGTGAGATACCAAACGCACCCTTAGATCTCAAAAAACAACTACTCCCCCTGTCACAAAATTATTGTCATGAAAGAGAAATCACAAAGTTTAATAAAAGTGTGAGCACTTTTATTTTCAACTACTTAAATGGAATATTCATCCACTAGATTTTCTGGTTTTTACTTAATAAGTAAAGTGGACAATTATTTTGAGACAAACCGAAAAGAAAATGTGGACTATAAATATAGGACGGAGAGAGTAATAAAAACAAAAAATACCACGTCCAAGTCACATTTCATTTCCCTTAAAATAATCATTGCAACTCACATTTGATAGCTTTTAATAAGAACCCTTTGTTATTTTATGTTATCCTTTTCTTTTCTTTTGCTTTTTCTAGTTTAAACTTTTGATTGTTTGTATAACATCGATATAAAGTTTCCCATTTTGAGATATCACATCTGATATGCAGCATAATTTAATGAAATTTTAGTCCTGAAACCAATTATTAAAGATTTCCTCATGATTTCTTTTTTGTTTTTAAGCATCATTTGTATGATTATACTCGTATAAATTATCATGTATTCAACACGTAATTACAAAGTTATGTTACCAAATCACAACAAACTGTATCAAAATAGATTCACTAAAAACAAGTGACCGATTTTGCAAACTAACACAATAGAAGTTATAGATCACAAAAATCAAAAATCAAAGACGCTATTCTATCAGAAAATCTCAAAGCTTATTAGATGAGATGAGAAGGAAAAAAAAATCACTTACGAAGTTAAAACTTAAAACTGCGTAAAATAAATCAAAAGAAACAAGAAGTTACCGAATCTGAAACAGTTGGCATATTTCACTCACGTACAATCCTCGAAAATATAAGACATGTTTTTCATAAAACTAAAGTTTCATATGTAAGCCATCTTGCTCGAAATATATCTCAAATTATAGCTAGCTAGCTAGCTTCTTGTACAAAGACAAAAACTTTTTACTGAACATAGAACTGCATGTAATTACTAAAGTATCAAAAACAACTCATGCGTACTGCTGTGAGCAATAGGGAAAAAAACATCAAAATAGTAATGAAGTTTTATTAGTGTTCTAATTTAGTCACTCATACTTTTTTTTTATTAGGTTTAACCATTCAAGTTTCACAAGTTTCATTCTTGTGTAATTTTTAAAGTTTTGTAGCTTTCTTTGATTACATCTGTATTTTTTATGACATGTATATTTTGTGTTGCTGACTTGAACGTATGATTTAATAAAAGGGTTTTTCTATCTTGTGCCATAAGGCACAAGATAAGAAAGCAAAGAGTACACAAAAAGTACTAGGAACCCACGAAAATGAACTTAGGGATCCATAACACATAACTAATAACCAACCCTAAATTGATTTCAAATTGAGAAGAGATCGAACAATATCAGAAAAGTGTATATATGGGATTATGAACCGGACGTCAAGACGACACTAAGTTAACGAAAGGACAGATGTCCTTGAATTGAAAGTTGTTGTTCCCGTGAGAAAGCACATGAAGGAAGCTAAGGGCCTAAGGTTCTCTACATGAGGAGACAACGAGCCTACAAGGCCTTGACTCTTGAGAAAACAGTCACTCTTTTGTGACGCTTTCCACATGCCACACCATTCCAATAACAGAAATGAAACGAAACGTTCCATGAGTTGAGAACTCAAGATGAATCGATCACTACTGATCATTGACTTAAACGACAACAAAGCCTGATGATCAGTCTCATTTCCACTATAAGAAGCAGAGATGGTGGCGAAAGTAAAAAATATAAAAATGAGACCATAAATGAAGAATGACATATGAGAGGAAGATGGTAAGCAAATTATTGGTTGCTTAGAATTCATTTATGGAAATACACCTAAAATTACAAGAATAAGTGTTGGCTTTTTATCTTCAGTTTTTGCATGTTTACTTTCGTATCATATTGCAATGGGTATAAAGCAAATGCATGCCATCCATAAATCGATCTTATCAGCTTGACAAAGACAAACCCATAAAAGATACTAAAGTGTTTTAAGTCTTTAACTCCTCCTTGGGTTTAGAAAATCATTCTTTTCCTTAATTTCGATTTAAAGCAGTCACATAATTTCTACTTAATTAAAACAATAATCGTGCAACCAGCGTAGCCACAATAGACTTAAACTAATTGAGCACAACACAAGAACATGTATGTATTTAAACACTAACCTCTACCATGAACTTTGAATGTTCATTTCAGTTTGATATGTAAGTCATAGAACTAGTCAACCAATGATATTTAATTACTTACTACAATGGCGTTTAGCAATTCCGTTTTTACAACGTTTATCATGTGATTCTGCTTCTAGCTAGGTAAAGATAATCAGCTACTAGCAAATTAAATGCTATAATGAAATGATTATGATATGCCTTACGTATTATTTAAAAGGTCAACCAAACTATTAGGTTCCCGATTTAGGAGTGATTGCACCAAAAATGTTTCAGATTTATCAAATTTTGTAGGATTGGTTATACTTGTAATCTTTAAGCAACTGTGAATGATGAAAAGAAAAAATTTATATTCACTAAGATCTAATTAGTTTCAGCTATTCCATATGGACCATATCACATAATAGTTTGAAAATACAATATCAGGAATTCGACCATCTTGCTTTAGGTGGTAGTGTGGTTGCTTTGGGTGGTCATGTAGCTGTTTTCGTTGTTGTCGTGACAGATCTGGCTTTTGGTTCAGCTTGGTTTTCCGGCAAAGTGGTTATAAGGTTCGTGAAGTAGTGACCTTGGTTCAAGTTGGTGAGTTCGTGGTTCAAGCATGTGAGTGGAGATTCAGTTCGGTGTGGTGATTCAAATTCGGTCGGGTAGTTGTGCTTGGGTTATATTCGATGGGGTAATAGTAATGCGGTTCAGATTGGGGTGGTTGTCTCGTGGTAGGTTAGTTAATGTCGTGGTTCATTTGGTAGTGTCATTAAGGTCATGGTACGATTTTGCTACAAATTACTCAATTTAGAACATGGTTAAGAGTTTTGGTCAGGGTACTGATGACGTATAGTCCGCACTCGGGTCACGAACCCGACCAATAGACGATACTACACTTAGGCCCATCACGAATGGGCTATCACGATAGCGCTTTGGGCTTACGAAGACCCAAACACAAAGTTATTTATAGTCTTGATATAGGATATCTCTTATTTATGGGATATGTATTAAATGACCGACTTAGGCGGGATACGCCGAAGGGTAAGGAACACGAAACCTACAAGGATTTCGTGTGTATATAAAGGGCATCATGGCTCTCATTAAAATGTACGATCTAATAACCCTAACTCTTAACTAAACCCTAAAAACCGATTACTTACTCTCACGCCGGAGGATAATCGTGGGAAACAATCCCACGATAAGCCTAACGGTGTTTTCTTTCTTCTCTTAGTGCGCAGGTCTCAAGCATTAAGATCCAATTGATACAGGAACAAGAGTCTAAACCAGGAACGCCCAACTTTTGTATCAACAAGTGGCGCCATCCGTGGGACCCTACACTAAGAATTCTAATAAAAACTAGAATGACAAAGCACGGAAACTCAAGCCAGCGGACTCCGCAGGCGAAGAAAACGCACGGTGACCTACAGGGAAAGAAGCAGCAAAGTGATCCAGCTCCTAAGCAGGCCCCTGGAACAACCAGTGCGTCCGAACACCAAAGGACGGACTCAGATCTGATCTTTCCTACAACAAGACCTTTCACAGGGACTACTCAGGCTGCTACCACTAGTGCGGGAGATCTACAGCGCACCCTTTTTACCACCCCTCCAAGCGGTGCCAGAAACAGACCTCGCTGAGTCGCCACGTGCGCCTGCTTGAAACGAGGGTCCTGATTTGGAAGCAAACATCCTTGCGCTAGAAGGAGTCACGCCAGAATTAGCGCCAAGTGAGTTTGTGTCTCAAAACTACGAAACCTTGGCCGCCTTTATAAGAGAGGAAGCGAAGAAGAGGTCAAGTCGGAGCCTGCAAGCCTGGCTCGACTTTGACCCCGAATATGAAACATCCCCACCGCGTCACCGAAAAGAGAGGCGCGAGAAAGATAGCCGCCGACCACCGGTGTTTACTAGGATTGGGAGAAAAGCGGTGGATGATGAAGCAATTGACTGGCAGTATTTGTCGGAGAGCGAAGACGATGGAAGGCGTACCAATGTCCATACTAGGCTGGGTAGTCGCAGAGTCCATGACAGACTTGGGCGACAGCGCTCCCCTAGCGAAAGCCCTTCAAAACTTGCTGGTCGCAGAGTCCACGACAGACTTGGGCGACAGCGCTCCCCTAGCGAAAGCCCTTCAAGGCTTGCTGGTCGCAGGGTTCACGACAGACTTGGGCGACAGCGCTCCCCTAGCGAAAGCCCTTCAAGGCTTGCTGGTCGCAGGGTTCATGATAGATTGGGGCGACAGCGCTCCCCAAGCGAAAGCCATTCAAGCTCGGATTCCGAGGACAGTCGACGCAAGCGCCGCAAAAGAGTAAGCCTGTCTTCAACTGACTCCTCGGGCAACGAGGAAACGGGACACTAGAAGTCCAAGAAAAGATACCACGACCAGGAGGACGAAGATATGTCTCGCCCCTGGTGCGGCCAAAAGGTTGATGCGTTTACTCGGCGCATCAGTGATTTTTCAGAAAACAAGAGAAGGCGCATGCCCACTAATGTGAAAACTTATGATGGGACAGGTGATCCGGATGACCACTTAAAAATTTTCGAATCAGCCGCTACCATCGAAAACTGGCCACAACCTGTGTGGTGCCACATGTTTAACTCCACGTTAGTGGGGAATGCGCGAAACTGGTTCAGTAAGCTGCCACGTAGGAGCATCGATGGGTTTGAAGAGTTGCGAAAGGCGTTTCGTTTGAACTTTAATCAGAGGAAGAAGTGCGCCAAAAACCCTGTCGAACTGGCTAGGGTAAAATAGCGCCAAGGGGAGTCCACAAGCGCTTATGTGGAGCGCTTTAAGGAAGAATGAATACACGTCAAAGCATGCCCGAGGTACTAAAGATCTCAGGATTTATGAACGGGATCAACAACCCAGAACTTATCAAGAAGTTAAACGACAGGGTCCCCCAAACCTTTGACGAGCTCAAAAAGCGCACAAGGTCCTTTATCCAAGGAGAAGCCGCCGCTGCGGACAACAAGAAAAGCTACTCAAACTATAGGTCACAAGAACAACCCAGTAGATAATCCAATGACCAGAGTAGCAACCATGATAAAAGCTACCGCAGTCAGGGGGCGGGCGAGGGAACGACAAATATACTCCACTAACGAAGACTCCAAGGGAGATATTTGTGACGGAAGGCGCAAACTTCCCGAAACCTCCACCAATGCGCACCCCAGAAGATCGGCGCGTAGGGAACGGGTACTGCGAGTACCACGGACAGAAGGGCCATACCACCAACGAGTGCGTCCAATTGCGCCAACTAATTGACAAGCTAGTCAAGGAAGGCAGATTGGATCACCTGGTCAAAAACATCAAAGAAGGGAAAGACAAACAAAAGACAGGGAAAAAGAAGCACCCAAGGACAAGGCTGAAACCATCTACATGATACAATCATGGCAACGAAAGACGAGGCAAAAAGTCAGACAAATATTTTCTTATGAAACCAAAATCTCTTTCCCCACCTTGACTGCGGACAACGCAGTGACGGAGCCACTAACCATCGAGATAAGCACGGGGGGTTACAATATCCACCGCATGTATGTCGATGGAGGGGCGTTTGCAGATATAATGTTTGAGCATTGCTTCAAGAGACTGCGGCCTGAGATCCAAGGCCAATTAATCCCGGCCACGATGTCGTTGACTGGCTTTACAGGAGAAAAGATATGGCCGATGGGGCAAATTCGACTACTAGTCGTGGTCGGTAATGAAGAACACTCCACGGCGGCCTGGATAAATTTTATGGTGATCAAATCTCCCTCGCCATATAACGACATCATTGGAAGACCAGAGATATCAGCCATGCGCGCGGTACCATCCACAGCACATGGGATGCTTAAATTCCCAATGAAAGGCGACATTGTTACCCTCTACAATACCGTAGTACCACCTAAGGAATGTAACACGATCACGAGTGAGACGGAACACACTCCAGAACAGCGCGCAACTAAAGTATCAAACCTGAAGGTCGCAATCCATCCAGATTACCCGGAGCAAGAAATAACGATCTGGGGATCGCTGTCTGACAAAGGCAGAGCAGCCGTGTGCGCACTCTTGCAACGGAATCTGGACATTTTCGCATGGGAACCAAAGCACACGACAGGTGTGCCACGATCGATTACAGAACACAAGTTGCAAATTCGACAAGGATATTCCCCGGTGCGGCAGAAAAAGCGCGGTCAAGCTCCAAAGCGCGCAAAAGCCATTCTCGAGGAAGTACGCAAGCTAGCGGACGCAGGGATCATGTGAGAAGTTTATTACCATGATTGGCTCTCCAATCCAGTGATGGTCAAGAAGAGCGATGGCAGTTGGAGGATGTGCGTGGACTTCACGGACCTCAACAAGGCATGCCCACAGGACTGCTACCCATTACCAGAAATAGACTGGAAGGTGGAATCTTGATGCGCGTGGATTGCAACACGCACTACGTTTTACCTCTCGAGGGATCTCGAGAAGCTTGAAATCCCCACCAGGCAGTGTACCTGACCGATATAGTATAGTGTAGTGGCAAGTACCGGGGGATTGATCGTTCTCTCGCAGGGAATAGTGTTCGTTAGGCTAAAGGCTACTCTAATCTAGGTCTAAGGGTGGAGGAAGATTCTTTTTGTATTTTTATATTTTATGAAAGCAGGTAAAATCTCTGGTTTTGGAGGAGAGGGCGGAATTAGTTGCTAGTCAACTAACCCAAGTTATCTACTTCTAATCTACTTATATTTTTGTATTTTTTTTTGGTTTGGAGGAAATCAGTGGTGGAGAGTAGTGTTTACTTAGATTTCATTACTCCCTAACTATCTTTTACCATGTAATTAGTATGTTGAGTTTGCGTGGATGACGGGTGTATTCCTAACAAGTCGTAGGGAGTGCGTTCAATTCCCTAACTCTATAAATTCCTACCTCACTCTATGACGATACGTCAAGCATCCTATCATGAGCTCACCGATAGCAACCTATGCATGAAATATTACCTTAAAATCGATAACGCACATACGATTCACGTTTCTAAAGACGTTCAAGCTTGTTACCGTATAGGAGATTAGCCAGTTTTCTCTAGTCTAACGTAGATGAAACATTCACCCAAACACAATCACAACATACACATCACATGATAATCAATAGTTAGGTTTCATTAGATCTAAGCAAACACAAAGTAAATTAGCCTAACATGTTGAAAGAAAGACAAGCACAAGCATAAATCACACAACACATAGACATATTGTATGAATAAAGACTTATCTTGGATTAAACATGCAAGTTAGAGGGGTTAGGATACCCTCTAAGGTCTGTAATACACGTACTAGGGTTTAACCCTAAAGTTCTCCACTCCAAAATTCGACTAAAGTTCCTCAAGGTTATATAAAATAAAGAAAAATCGTTCTATATATATAGAAAATGCGGGCTGACGGCGTCAGCCCAATAGGTGACGTCGTCAGCTCGGCAATTAGGGTTTCCTGACGGCCTTGATTGACGTGGTCATAATTGCTGGTTCCAGATCTGACGGCCTTGGTTGACGGCGTCACCAAATTGCACTACGAACTCTCTGGCCCGTCACGAGTATTCTTCCAATCCTTGACTTCACTTACTCCTGACGTCGTCACCTTGTATTGTGTGACGGCGTCACCTTCTGTGATCTTTAAGGTCTTTTGAGTTTTTGTTGTTTTCCGCACTTTTTCACTCCGAAAATGCCCGAAAATGCTTCTTTTGTGATTTTCCCTTCAAAAGTACCTAAAATGAGAAAAGAAACGACTTTGGGTGAAATCCAAACCAAAAACATAAGAATTAGGACTCAAACCGACCCCTAAAAACGTAACATTTTTCGTCTCATCAAATACCCTTACACTTGAGATTTCTCAAGCAAATGCGCTTTTATTCCCAATTAAAATACAAGTTAGAGGTCATTTAATGCGAACTTAAAAGTAATTACAAGAATTAGTCGTTCCACTTTACTCAAAATAAGCACGGAGAAAATATACTAGCACCTCTCATGTCGTGTTTGGATACTCACATCTCTCGGTTGATAATATGTAGATATGATGTAAAGGAAATGGACAATATCACTCACTACCTGTCATAATAAATAGATTACCATAGGCTTGAGAGAGGATCAAAACCTTCTCCACTAAGGCGTAAGCACCTAGGATAACTATCAAAGAGGGCTTTACAAAAGGTTTATAACGGGAGGTTTAGGGATATGGAAAAACACGGTTTGGTTGGATAAGGGATAGTTCACTGGTGGCTAGTCAATCATCTTATTTAGT
>LBNU01038560.1:12010-22722 GCA_014162995.1 Artemisia annua
TCAACTCGGTTGACTCGGTGAGGTTTTGGTTGTTTTATTGATTTGGTTGTTATTAGGTGACGAAGGGAGTGTATATTTGTGTTGTTTTGATGATATCGAGGGTCCGCTTGGTTTGTTTGAGGCACGGCAGCCAACTGCCACCACCACCGAGCCATGGTGGTGGTGGTGGAGGGTTGAAATTATTATTATTATTGTTGTTGGTGATTTTGGGTATTTGGTATTGGATTTGGATGTGTTTTGGTTTAGCCGAAGTGTTATGGGAATTGGTTTTGGTTTGTGTATTAGCCGAATAGGTTAGGATTAGGATTTGGTTTTGGTTATTGGTTGAGGCGAGGTATTATGGGATTGGTGTTGTTGTTACGGATATGGTTATAGGTCTCGGATGGTTATTATTATTATTATTACCATTATTATTATTATTAATAGTTTTAAACGGTTAAACGGTAAATTATAAATACGGAATAATAACTATGTAATTTAAAACATAAATTGGTATATTTAATTTGGATTTGGATGACGGACTTGGATCCGCACTTGAGACTTGTGATTTATGACTTGTGAACTTGTATTGGACGTATTGGATTTGCGGCTATGGTTATTTAGACTTATGGACCCTTTGGTACACGAGACGGTAGAGTACGTTAGGCCCTTAAAGATCTTAACGTACCTGGAACCCGAACTATACGAAATGGTCGATAAACCTGAACAACTAATGGACAACGTGAATGATATATCCAATCATATTAATATCTACACTTATATTATTATTAACGTTATTTGTATTTAAAAGAGTCGATGACTCGGGAAATGCTTTATAAACGGGCAGGTCATGCCGAAATTTACTAAAATTAATTATTATCTTTACTATACTTTATCAAATATAATCTTAATATATTTTGGGAAATGGGTAATACCGAGACTATTAGGAATTGTTGTCTTTATCTATTCGTGTCTTTTATTCTTTTCTGTTCTTCCTTTCTTTTGACGAGTATTCTTCGAGTCTTTGTTGTTTTCTCATATGTTTTAAGGTTCGCCGACTTGTTCTTTTCTATCTTTCTTCCACACGAGACTACTTTTGGAAAATGTTTTCTTTCAAACGCCATCATCTTTTATAAAACTTCATTCAAGCATTAACTATTAAAGTATTCGAGTACTATTGCTGAGTTATGATATTTATATGATTAGGTTGTGCTGAGGATTGTCTGCTGTGAGGCGTATTTGTTTGGTTGACATATATATCTCGTTACCTGCTGTTGTTAAGGTGTGATTCATAGCCCCACTTTTTATCTTTTAAATGTTTATAAACCCATGGGGTGAGATACATGCTTTAAATGTTTTCTGAGCACAAGTATTTTTGGTATGCTTTCCTGATTGGTATGCTTTCCTGACGATGTGCTAAGTAGCTCTGCCTTGCCTATGCAAGACCCTCAGATCATGAACCATTAATCACTTGCGAGTGAACGCGAATATAGGGATATAGGCCTATAGGAATTGACCCTCCCACTCCTTTTGCTAGATAGGCAAATTGTGGTGTACTATATTCGATTTGTCGAGTAAATGGCAAGTGCTCGACCTTGAGGGCACTGTTATATTATGAAATTCCGCGGTTATATTGATATTATGATTGTGGTTAACGTTTGCGTGTCATGAGCTTAGCATCATCAACAATGTTATATGCACAGGGATGCCTCTATACATTGGTTGTTATCTTGATTTCCCGATATTAGCATATGTTGCTCATATCTTATGATTAAACCTTGTGCTCAACTTTATATTTTAAACCTATGGATTACACTCAACCTTTGTGTTGACTTTTTAAGCATGTATTTTCAGGTATTAATGGTAATAATGTTTAGCTTGGCATGATGACGATTTGGGCGTGGAGGAGTGGCTAAGGCTGGAAAGGCGATTCTGTCAAGGCAGCTTAACTACTTTCACTACCTTATTTTGCATGTCATTCGTAAAACCTTTTTGTGTCTTTTACTATTTCCGCTGCTAAACTTTGTCTATTTTCCGCTGCAAACTCTATTTACTTTTTCCGCTGCTACTTTGACTTAAGAGTACTTGTACTCTAAACGGTTTGTAATTCGAATGATGTGTTTGGTCACATTTGTAAACGTCCCGAGTCGTGGTCGTTAGCTATAAATGTGCTTGGTTTCTATTTGCGTAATACCCCCAGCACGATAGCTGCCATATTTGAGTTGGGGGTGTTACAATTTCCTCGGTTAAAAACTTATTAACCGTAACTTTACGTGACATGTCTTTATATTTTGTGATTATCAAAACACAAGAAGATCGAATAATGCGAATAACGTTTTTGACATTATTTGTATTAACATGGTAGCATAAGAATTATGTTGCATTTGTATTGAGAGAATAAGGAAGAAAAGTGGCGGATGTGTGTGCGAATATTTAGGCTACAACATCCAAGTATCAAAGACGGAAGAAGTATCAATGCTGGATTGACAACCACTACTTTCAAGTATGAACATAAACTTGCTATGGTGTTGTTCATCCATTGTTGATTCATCTTTGCTCTTTGTCAAAATACAGAAACAATTATCAAGTATAATTTGTAGGTTCGATGCTTGAATTTAGTGTCTTCGTCTTCCAGCATGTTGGTAGGTTAGAGATTCAAGGCTGAATAATATGTTGTTGTTGGCTAGGGTAGAAAGGATGGTAGTTCATTGCATTGTTAATATAAATTTAATATGATTTCATTCATGCACAATTAGCTCTCTAATGTCGTAGAATCTACATAACTAATATGTATGTTCGTTACATCTAAGGGAGCAATATAAATGATAGTAAGAATCTGTTTTCTAATAACTTAAAGCTCAATAATTATGGCAGATATATCTAGCGTTGTATATGGTTCCATTGCTTAATTTGGAAAACGTCTACTACCGTTTGTGTGGTTGATCTTGATCACTGGCCTTGGCTCTTTCAATAATGTACCTTGATTAAAACTTTTGTCCCGACGATGAAGATACATTATTGAAAGTGCCAAAGCTAGTGATCAAGCGCACACAAACATTATTAGACGGTGTCCAAAAAACAAAGCAATAGAACCTTTCTGCAACGTTAGACAGATATGTCCTAATCCTTGAGACATCTTCAATGCGATAATGATATAGTGTGTATTGTTCATGACAGGCCACACTCCTTCATTATCGCATTCAAGATGAGTGATGTTACTTAGATTCTATTCTTTACTCAACATTTGTAGATTGTTTGTATCACTCTATTAGCTTTATATATATGTATGATGTATTTTTGATATGTAGGAAATGAGTTTGTAAAACTTTGACACTGGAATTTGAACATACCTTTCCATTCTCAATTCCCATACAGTTCCTTTTGTTTTTTCAACAATCTAGCAATGCGCCTGGTGCAGGCCTTTGCTCAAAGGGAGTTGAAACGACAAAAGGAGCTGTAGCGGGAACTGATAAGGGTTACGTATGTTGGTTTATTGCNTGTATGATGTATTTTTGATATGTAGGAAATGAGTTTGTAAAACTTTGACACTGGAATTTGAACATACCTTTCCATTCTCAATTCCCATACAGTTCCTTTTGTTTTTTCAACAATCTAGCAATGCGCCTGGTGCAGGCCTTTGCTCAAAGGGAGTTGAAACGACAAAAGGAGCTGTAGCGGGAACTGATAAGGGTTACGTATGTTGGTTTATTGCATTCCATTCTTTTTTATGATCTAAATGAGTATGGAATTTGAACATACCTTTCCATTCTAACTTCCCATGCAGTTCCTTTTGTTTTTTCAACAATCTAGCAATGCGCCTGGTGCAGGCCTTTGCTCAAAGAGAGTTGAAACGACAAAAGGAGCTGTAGCGGGAACTGAGAATGGTTACGTATGTTGGTTTACTGCATTCCATTCTTTTTTATGATCTAAAACCAACCATCCACTAGGTAATGTGGCCATTGGAGTTCCAAGAACAAAGGTTGTTTCAAACACACCCTGAATTGCAACATTATCTTTTATTTCATTTACACTATATTTTTTTTAATTTTAATATATTTATTTTTTTGCAGAAATCATTAACATTGCCAGCAGTGACTCAAGTGACTCAAGTTCATTTCACATATCAAGAAGTTCTGAAGGTCCTCCAAATACATTGGCAGACTACTTTCCAAAGGGATATTCTGGATCAGGCACAAAAAAGGAAGATGCTAGGAAGGTTAAAACTCCAAAAAAGACTGCCAAAGAGCTTTTTGATGAGAGGGTTCAGGTGCTAGGCCTGCCCAATGCTAAGACTTGTGAAGACAAGGGTATAAAACCATGGGAACCAAAAATACCCAAAGTTTGTTCAAAAGGGAAGGGTAAAAAGAAAATGTATTATTTGAGTTAGGAAGTAATTTAAATAAACCTTGTAATCCTTTTGTACTACTTTATTTGACTTTATGAATAAACACGTTGTAATCGTTCTAGATTAGTAGATTTTTAGAATGTGTACCTTTTATTACCAGTATTTTGTAATTTTTCATTTCAAGTTTTAATGGAATATGTTTAATTTTAATTCCCGTACTTTGTCATTGCTAAATTTTCTCATTAATTGTTACAATATTTTGATTGTTGTGTTCATTAAGAAGAACTTGGGATATATTTTGAATTATGTTAATCAAAAGTTTCTGCTCTATTAAAAAAATAAAAAAAAATCAAAAGTTTCTGCTGCTAAGAAAACGTTACTGCAGGTAGGTTTGTACTGCTAGATATGAGAGTGCACGGGTGGATTGGTAACATTTACACTTAAGGGTTTAAATCCCCAATTAACTAGTTATAACATTGTCTATGGATAAACTCATATGGTTCATTTCACATCAGCTAATTACATACCATTGTCTAGTGACAAACCCATTTGGTTTATCATACCTCAGATACTTACAAAAAAGTTTATCCAACTTACAAAAACTTTCAAACATTGTTTCACCCATCAACAAAACCATCAAACCATCAACACACATCAAACCTTAAAACTCTTTGGGACCTGTTTGTGTCATCGGTTAAAAAGAAGCAGACCCTTGCAGCTGCACCAAAGCAGGCTTCCTGTCTCAACTCCTTGAAACCAGCGCATGAAACAATAAACACCTTCCTCCTCACCTTCCCTCGACCAGGTACCACCACTGTTCTCTCACGTACTTTGAACACTTTCTATATCATTTGGTGCTTCACAACAGCGACAGATTACCCATACAAGTTGTACTTGTGCACAATTTTTGATGGTATAGTCTGTTACAAAATGTACAACACTTAGCATTAGTTTTTTGGAGGTTATTCTAACACACATTATGATCTATCAATCATCCTATCAGACACACAATATCTCAGACAAATGAAAATGAAAATGCTACAAGTGTGTTACTGCTGCTGCATATTAAGCTTATTAAGGATAAGTCTGCTTATGGAATTCAGTGCTGCTAGTACTAAGTTACAACTGCTATAGATTGCTGCATATTAAGCTTATTAAGGATAAGTCTGCATATTAAGTTACAACTGCTATAGATTGATATATGTTTAGTATAGATTGATAGTTGTTTAGTTTGTAATCTCATTGAAATGGTAGCATAACAATTTGACAAATTATCAAAGTTTTCAAGACACTTTAAAATCGTCCCTTTCTCCAGAAGCATGCAGTCAGTTGTCTGTAGAATGCCCTATTTTCTTGGTCATGGACAGTGTGAAATGACCATTTGCACATCCAGTTCATCCGTCTGGGTTCAAAATCTGAATTTAATAATACAAAATGAGTAAGTTACAGATAATCCAAAATCTTACAAAGATATCATATACTTGATGTAGTTAAAGCTAATAAAGGAAAAGATACCATAGTCATGTGGTTGGTGACACAGGGCATTCATGGCAATATTGGTGATGTATGTCTCCACAGTTGTGATGGCCCCTTCATCAGGTTCAAACAACATCACATTATACTCCTGGCCCAAGACAACCTGAGTAAAAACCATCCACTGACCAGCCTTCATATTCAAGTCTCGAACAAGTATCAACCAACCACCGCCATACAAGAAGGAGTGGATGTATCGATCATATAGATAATCACTGTCCACCCTAACATTGTAGTCAGTCGTGTTAGTGGAAACCACGACCGAATCAGTACGGGTTGGACCATCCAGATATCTCAGAAAGTCTTCCTGCAACGACTGCATAAGCAGAGATGTGTCTGTCACAGGCACTAAACATCTCCAAAATGGGGCACTCTCGGGTTCATAATTGTGAAACTCCAACCCATCCTCACCATAGCAAGTTACATAAAACACATCCTCACCCTCTTCAACAAAATGTATGTACTCAACATCAGAACAGGAGATGTTGTGAATGACAAAATCATTCCACCTTGCTCCCTCAACAACACACTTAAATTCTGAGACTCTCCTTACACCAACTTTCCATCTAACCCCCCCACAGTTAACTAAGAAAATAAAACCATTGCCATGATAGGAACCTCCTAGAACATAATCATTATGCAGTTCCTGTATATGAAAATTAATTTTTAACCATTGTGAATTAAATACTAATTAAACTAGTTTCTTAGAGAAATAACAGCTTGTCAATAATGGTGTTAACTTACAAACTCATCCAAAACATGTTGATCAGGATTGTCCATAGGGCAAATAAATTGATTACCAAACATGGTTACTGCATTAACGATTAAGGTTACAAAAAAATGCAAATACCGTTTGAATGAAGTAAAAATCAGTAAATGTGGTTACCTGGTACGTGTGTTTTTTGAAGAATCACGACTGCTAAGCACCGATTGTATTGTTTGAGATATTGGGTTGAAAGAAGATAGTGCGTTTACATGTGTGTGATTTTGTTGTGTTAAACAAGACTTAGTTTTGTTATTTGCAAAAAATATCCTCGTCGATTTTCGTGAAAGTGAGCTAGCTGAAGTGTGTTAAAGTCAGGAACAGTGAAATGACGAAAATACCCTCATGGTGCAACGCACGTGAGGGCTCACTAACGGGCTAGCAGCATTAAGTTCTGCCTAGCAGCATTAAGTTTCGAGTTAGTAGCATTCACCCAAATTCCAATCCAAACATCTTTTTCTTTGCTTTTCCTGCAAAATGTTAGTCTAGAAACAAAGAAAATACAAGCCATAACATATGCACAATGATCCCAACATCTAATTATACTTAACAGTTCTAAGTATAACTAGGAGCATTGTAATGGGGCAAATGAAGAGTCATGACTAATAGTCTGAACCCAGTTCATGCAGTGAATATCAAATTAGACTCAAACTAGATAGACTATACATAAGTTATCAGAAATGTGTGACCATATGTATCGAATTGTGATTACATTTAAATAATGTGTGACAAAATATGCCTCTATGATTTAGACACCTAAATAAATACTTCCTGTGACCATATATAATATCTTGAATTTAGTCACACAAACACTCAATGTGACTAATAGCAAGGTTAATGATAACTAAGTTCATATTTTGCTATAAATAATAGTCACATGAATATTTCACAATTTGACTATTTTGAATGTATTGGTCACATATAATACCCTTATAATGTGGCAATAAACATAATTTAGATACGCATTTGTGATATGGTGTGACTATTGTAAAGCCTATAGTCACATGATCGTGCTTCAATTAAATGTGACTATACATATTAGGATTTGGCAAGCAAACACACACTAAACTTTAGACACACATATTAACTTACGTGACCATATGTATCGAATTTTCGTTACACTTAATCATGTTTCTATGGTTTCGTGTGACCATATATAACATTTGGTCACACTCTTCAAGTGTGTGACATATATTTGTCACTTTTAAATGCATATCGTGACTAACGCTTCAAACTTACTTTTCAGTTGTCACACATTTAAATTCATATGTGGCTAAATATTTAGCAAAGAATAGCAGTCATGTTTAAATAATGTGTGACAAACTTGACTATATAATTTAGCCATATACACAATTACTTCATGTGACCATATATCTATTTTGGTCACACTCTTCAATTGTGTGACATATATTTGTCACATATGTATATCTGTAGTGTAACTAATGTTTAAAGCTGATTTGTATCTGTCACACGTCCCAAATTAAAAGTGACTAAATGATCGAAAAATATTTACCAGTTACCCTCTAGTCACATAAATACACAAATGTATGACAATAGAATTCCGAAATGGTCACACAAGTCGGATCAAGTGTGGCTGTTTATTTTATTCTAGTACATTTAGTCACGTAAAAATGTTACCGTGTGACCGTTCAAAATCGACCATGTGTGACGAAAGGCCATTTTTGTACTAGTGTATGTCGTCTGCCAAGGAAGTAAAACAAATACTAATACAACATATTTCAACCAAAAACATGTTAACATGGGTCCTTACGGGCTGTTTTAACCCATCAATATTATTCCACATATAAGTTTATACCGCGTAAGTCATTAAAGCTCATAATATGCAAACATACTAATATAAAACTCATAACACCAATATAACACGTGAACATAGTATAAAACTAGAACATGAGCACCACTAAATATTTGGGACATCTAGCGGGTTACTCAAACCCCGTTTCTACTCAAAACCCGTTTCTACTCTTGAATATTAGAACGAGCTCCCGTAAGACGTCCTCTGCTAATCCTTATAACCTAAGAACATATAATTCACATGGAGCTTATAACGAATATACTTAGCTTATCAACATAAGCATTAAAGGATGAATAAGCCATAAGGGGGTGTTTGGTTCGTTACTAATACGACAACATAAGCTTACTTTCTGAAAATTAACGCCAGAAAAAGGTGTTATGGCACCCTAACAAGGTACCCATCATAATTCTAAATCATTACATGAATTCTTTGTGATTTTATAAAATCACGTCTTAACTCTAATTCTTTGTGAATTCTTGTGATATGTGTGTGAAACGTGAGATAGCAGAAAGAGAGACGATGTTTCTACACTTTCTTGAGATTGAAGTAACCATATATGTATTTTATAACAAGTTTCATGAATTGGCAAGTTTAGTTCTTGGTGGCAGAACTATTGCAAGGACAGTCGTATTTATTTTGAACTTATTTCATGGGAAGTCCTTTGGCTAACAGAAGCATATAAAGGTAATGGAAGTCGACTAGAAAGCGTATAAAATAATAACAAGTCATTACTTCAAAAATTGGAGTGTTACTTATAATAACATCAACTTCCTCGGTAATATTATAGCCAAATGGGTGTAGTTGCTAAACGAACATATTTTTTTGAGTAAAGTCCAAAATACATCCATGTGGTTTGCTTATTGTTGCACAATACATCTTTGTGGTTTTTGTTTGCACAAAAACATCCAACCGTTAGTAAAGTCAGACACCATACATCCTTTCATTAGCAAACTCAGCCACCATAAATCAATGAGGACTAATAGTGCACTTTTTCATTATCTTTTAACGCGAGAGAAAATATTTGCATCATTAATCTTCGAGTAAAGGTGCAATTTTTCTTGAAATAAATTAAAAAACGATAAGCAAGGCCCGAACTCGAGTCTCTTGCCTCACAATCCACCGCCCCGGTGGTGTTAATACTCTAATACATATTTGTTTTAACCATTTTTTCGTCGGATTTATAGTATATTAGCCGGATTAAGTTTGGGCTGACCGGTTCATGGTTAACCGGGACGGTTCTTGGGGCGGGGCCAGACCCGTTTAACTCGTTTTTTCGTGCTCTTTCTTTTGGTATCATCGGGGATTCATTTGGACTTTGAAAAAATATATTCACGATCGATACATGTTCGAAATTTCACGTTTTTGCTCCGTTTCAATTCTTCATAACTACAAAGTAAAATACTCACCCGAAAAGTCATTATTTTACTTTGTGGGTGTGAAAAATTTAAAACAAAGCAAAAACATGAAATTTCGGACAAGTATTGATCAACTATATATTTTTATTGAAGTCCAAATGAATTCCCGATGGTACCAGAAGAAAGAGAACCAAAAAACGAGCACAATGGATCCTTAGGGATTCATTTGGACTTCGATAAAGATACATACGTGATCGATACTTGTTTGAAATTTCAAGTTTTGCTTTGTTTTCAATTTTTCATACTTTTATGAAATTTCATGTTTTTGCTCCTTTTTCAATTTTTCACGCCTGCAAATTAAAATAATGACTTTTCGGACGAGCATTTTTCTTTGTAGATATGAAGAATTGAAAACGGAACAAAAACATAAAATTTTGAACAAGTATCAATCGCGTATATATTTTTATCGAAATTCAAATGAATCCCGATGATACCAGAAGAAAGAGCATGAAAAAATGAGTCAAGCGAATCTGGCGCGCCCTAAGAACTAGCTTGATTCACCATGAACCGATCAACCAAAACTTAAACCGGTTAATATACTAAAAATTCAAAGAATAAAGGGTTAAAACAAATATGAAATAGGATACTGGTTCGGGCAACGGTTTGTAAGGCAAGTGACCCGAGTTCTTGCCTTGCTTGTCCCTTTTTAGTTTATGTAAAAAGGAAATAAAAAGAAATAAAAGTTGAACCGTTAGTCCTGAGGACTGACGATGCAAATATTTTTTCTCGTGTTAGAAGATAATAGATAAATAATTTGCACTGTTAGTCATCATTGATGTATGGTGGCTGACTTTACTAATAGAGGGATTTATGGTGCTTGACTTTACTAAAGAAGGGTTGCGTGCAAAAAAAAAAAAAAAAAAA
>LBNU01038560.1:27490-37541 GCA_014162995.1 Artemisia annua
ATTTTTTTTTGTTTGACAATATTTTTTATGAGAAAATCATAATAGAAAAAAATGAAAAAACTACTTGTGAAACACCAGTAACCTCATTCAGTCAAGAAGATCAACATATAATTTCATTTCAAAAAAACAAGAATTTGCATAGTCACAGATTGGTCTTTGTAATTAAAGATTTCAAAATTAACATAACAGTACATGTTCCCTTTTCAAAGCAAAGGTTAAGATTGATCTATTGAACGTGATTGTAAATCAACAAATGCTCCATCACCCGGAACTAACAAAACCAATTATAAAGATCGAACAATTAAATGACTCTCAAATCTCAATCAAAATTGCACCATCACAATTAAAAAATAAAAAAAATGAAACTCATAAACAAAAACAGAAATTTGAGATCTTCATCTCAATAAAATTAAAGTTTCAGATCTTAACAATCCTAATAATGGATTGATTGTTGATGATTAGACTAAAAACATTGATGTGAAGCAAAGAAATCAAGAAGGCATCGAAGGCAACCATAGGGCGAAGACAACCGGATAACCGGCAGGCCGGAATAGCCGGCGATTGGGTAATTAATTAATCAGAAAAGAGGAAGATGATAGGCTAGGATTTTGGGTGATTTGATAAGAATTGTGTATTGTGTTTTGTGTGAGGTTCACGTGCTCCCATTATTTATATACCTCTTTTATTTTTATTTTAATCATTTGTCAAACAAAGACAAAAAGCATATCGAGATATCCCATTTCAACTACAAACCAGATGGAAATGAAAATACAAAGGAACGAATTCTCAAGAAATTCCAACTCTCCGCTTTTCTATTTCCCTGCTCAACCAAACACGAGAAACTAGCCCATTTCCTTTTCTCTAGCTTCAACTCTCCCTACCAAACACACCCATGTAAAAGTCGATGTAATATCCTGATATCCATCAGGATATGATCCGGGGAATGGTTGGGCAATCATACTACATTATAAACTTTTAAAATTTAGAATTGTTTATCTATACTATATAAAGCTTGTACCCCTTAATTTAATGTGCAGGAGTATTGTGCACAAAATGGTAGTACGGTACATGTGACAACCCGCAAATTCGGACTCCTATATGTTTTCTCTCATATCCTCTTTATTTATATTTCGGGAACGTTTGTCGAAGTTTAGAATACTAACCGCGAGATTTGGCTGTATAACGATTAAAACGTGAATAATAATTTAATCGGGCAACGAGAATTAAAGATATATGTATTTATAATCACAGTTTATGTAAAAACGATCCTAAAATATATGGAAATACTTTCGGGTGCTCGAGAAATAATTATAACACGGTTTATTGGTCCGGTTCTCGATTCGTTAAAAATATAAAAGAGTTGGCAAAATTAGTCCCCGTGGGCGCGCTAGGGTTTGCATTGAGTCCTAGCTACCCCTATAAATACCACTCTTATAACTCACTTAGGGTTTTGGATACCCTTCTCTCCTCTCTTTCTCTTAGCCGCGCCCCACACCCACCTCTCCTCCATCTTTTCCGGTTGATAAATCCGGCCAATACACCGTCACCACCTCGCATGGACTCTCACCGCCACCACCATGTTTATCCCCATCCCCCTCTCATTCTTTTGATGTAACACACGCGCTATCAAACGCACCCTAGCACCTCCTATGCTTGCGTTTTAGTCGCGACCCATCACCCACCATCATCTCTCTTTCATGATTCTTGGTTTTCGAAGATGAAGTAGGAGAAACCCACTGTCCTTGTGGTCATATTCGTCATGGTGGGATTTCTACTCGCGTATTTCGAGGGTTTCATATTAATAACGAGATAATACATAATAAAACGGGATTAATAGTGTTGTTTGGTATCATTTCTTGTGTGTTTGTGTTGTTTTGAGTTGCGTGTAGTGATGCCGTGAGCCTTAGTCTCTCGGTGTAGGAGGGTTTGATGGTTGTGGTGTCTGTTGTTCGGATTTGGATATGGGTATAGATTAGGATTAGTCTAGGTTTGGGTTTGGTTGAAGTTTTGTTGCCGAGAGTTGGGTTGGATTGGAGTGTGGATATGGTTGTTGTTGTTCTTGTGTCGTGGTTCTGGTTACTGTCTCGTTGTTGTTACTATGTTGGCCGAGGTCTGGAATCAGATGGGGTGACAACGAGGTGTTATCCTCGTTGTCGTTGTTCATGTTATTATTGTTCTTGTTGTAGCGTTGGTGTTCTCGTTGTTCTTGTCGAGTAGGTAAAGGTCTGTTTGGTTAGCCGTGAGATAAGAACGAGACCGTAAGGTCTCGGCATATGCTGGTTATTGGTTAGTAGTGTAGCCGTGGTGAAGTTGTTATAGCAATTATTGAGGAAGTGGAAATAGATTGACGGGGAGTAGGATTAAGTGTTGAGTTGTGATTGCGGATATTGGTTTCGTGATTAGGATAGGGTTGTGTGATTTGAGCCGTGTCGGGCGTCACCTAGACTTTCTAGTCTCGTGTGGCCCCGACGAGCCAAATTAGACTATTTAGATAGACATGTTGACCCGTGATAAAAGTGATTCGAAACGAGGAATAACTTGTAAAAGATAATTATATTTGGACACTTAAATGACACATGTATATATATCTAAGTTAACTATAAATATTAAGTCGCGAGTGAAAACTTGTTCCTTAATACATATGAGTTAACGATAAGTATTAAAATGACGATAAAGGCGTTATATAATATTTTCTAGCTAATAAGAAATATTAAGTAACGTTAAGTCATTAATTAGTATTTCTAAATTAAAAGAAAATATTAAATAACGATAAAGACGTTATTTAATACTTAATGTAAATAATATAGTAAACGATACTAAATATAAATACGGATGGGTTATAAATCGTTTCGAGGGCACGTTTATCGAGACTTACCCTTTAGGAGATATTGAGGTTTATATTGATGTCGATTTATGGATTGGTTAATATTAATATAACTATCCGACACGGTTAATGGATCGGACTAATTGGGTTACTAAATCCAATTAGGGTTTAACAAACGTGTCGGGGGAGAATATTAATAGGTGACCCATCCCACGACTTATCATCTCTTTACTAGATATGAGTTAACTTTAGATTAACAAGTATATTGAAGGAATTGTTGAACTTAACGTATTTGCAAATACGATAAGTATCTAATAATTCGTACAATTTCTCTTGTTAAACTTTTGGTTACTCGAGGTTGACTTTGACCATAAGGTTGACTTAGTAACCTTTTAAGTGTGATTGATTTTGGATGGATTATGTAGTTTGACCCGGATATTTCGTATTGAGTTATTGCCTCGTTCTTGGATTGAAGTCGAACATTATTCACCTCTTGGTGTGAGTATTCTTGAGTCTTGTCTCGATTCTTGTTGGCTTCGCTTGTTTAAGTTTTGGCGTGAGTTCACTTGAGTATATGTCGTGTTCTCACCACACCCACACACACACAATGATACCAAACGTAAACACAAACACTATTGAACGGATAACGAATGAGTTGACGACGTAAGATTGGGTAATACATGGGAGTAATTATCTTATGGAGATTTGGTTCGTCGCTGAGGAGTTCGTATTGGGATAAGCCTTGCTTATAGAAGACTTCGTCGGTTTCGTACCAATCTTTGGGATATTGTTGTGATTTACTCTTGATGCCAAGTTGTGTCGGTCGTGATTCTTGCATTGCTGTGGCTAAGGTGAGTTCATAGCCCCCTTCTTTTAAATAAGTTTTCATAACTATTTGGGGGAGAATACATGCTCTTTTACTAAATGAAATGATTGCTTACTTGAGTACGTGAACGATTTGATTAAGTTGAATGATTGAATGATTGATTGATTGATTGATTGAGTGATTTATCGAAGTATTTGAATTAAGTATTTGAAGGCATTATGTGCTTGCCTGTTTATATGAGAGCTTTCTAGCTCAAACTGTTTTACTTGGACCTGCTACTGTTTCGTTTTGCTATTGTGTGGACTAGTTTTAGGGTAGACGGAGGTAGTCGTTGACCTAGAGCTAGGGCGTTTGACCCTAGTTTGGAATAGACGCTATCGCGGCCTAGATTTGGGGCAGTCTTGGGTGGTTCCTTGCTGTAGCCTGACTAGTGACCGCTGAGAGGCCTGCTCACTATGACCATTCATCTTTCCTAAGATGATAAACGATTGATTGATTGAGATTGAGATTGAGATTGTGATTGTGATTGTGATTGTGATTGTGAGTCTACACCTACTCTAGTTACACATAGCACTAAAACTTTTCAGGTCCCAAACTGTTTTTGTAACTTAAACTCTATGGACTCACCAGCGTAAGCTGACCTTTAGCGTGTATTCTCAGGTTTAAGGCATTAGCTCACTAATTGAAGGCGCTTGGCAAAGGGCATGGTCATAGGCGACTCTGATGAACATTTGGGACTACTTCAACTATTTTATGGGCCTATTTCCGCACTATTTTTATATCATGTAAACTTTATGTCTTACATGACAACTTTTATTTTATATTAATGAAATAAAAACCATTCTTTGTGCCTTGTGTTGTGATACCAATTTAGTAGCACCCTATTGCATGTATGCTTCCGCTAGACCCGAATTTTGGGGGTTTTACAGTTGGTATCAGAGCCTAGGTTATAGAGAATTGGGCATTTTAAAACCCAAACTATAACCACTTTTGTGAAAATTAAAACCTATGACCGCTACGTGCCTGCCTGTCAAGCTGATGCCTCGCGTAATATTTTCTTGAGGATGTAGTTGATTAGATAACTGAGAATACACTTGGTGAGATATTTGTTGATGTATGTGATGAATTGAGTATGATATGATTGACGAGTATGAGGATATAATCGTAGTAGTGTGTGCCTTTCTTTCGGATATTTCATTCATATCCGCCTATCTTAACTCTTCGCCATGAGCATCTCTACATGCTTATGCAAGTACCGCATCTATCACTGAGTTACGCTATTTCCTTGCGCAATCTCATTATCGATTGCTGATTTTTGCGCACTAGTAGTAGTATTGGGAATGATTTGGGATAAAGGACATATTACTAGCGTAACTAGGCTGAGTGTTTCAAAATTCATTGAACCTCGGCTGAATGTAGCCTGATCACCTACATTCAACCAGGGACAGTTGGACATGGCCTGATCACCTATGTCTGGCTCAGAGGTGAATTTTGTGATACTGAGGGTAGTTATAATAGCATTATGTTCGGGTTAGAGTTGCCTTTAGGAATGATAAGTTGCGTGCACACACAAGCATTGAACTCAACACCTAAGCCTGCATTTGCACACGACACAATGGCATCGCAACACCGTATGAATCGTAATGCTTCTAACACCACTAAACATCTCGTTTATGTGGAATTCCTGTTGTCCCCATCGAGCGTATTTTCGCCTTGGGTCGGCTAGACCCTATTGGCATCATTTGAATCCGAGTTGCTTATCGTATTGAGCTTCGTCGATTTTATTGAAAGTATTGGATTTTGGTTTGGACTATTGTTTGAATTTGACTTTGGTCACGTATGGATTTGATTTCGAACTTCGTAATTGAATTGATTTCCGGATTTCGTCCCAAGTGGACTTTCGATATTTTGAATTCGGTTTTGACCGTTATGGATCTGATTCCGACTACGTTGGATTTAAATTTTGATACGTTTGGACTTGATTTTGAGTATATTTTGATTGAACTCCGACTATGTCTCGACGTGACTTTCGGATATTGATGGAATTGATTTTGAGTACGTTCCGGATTTTGAATTTGGATTATGGTATTTTGTGATCTTCGATTTCGTTTCGAATTGTGATTTGGCATTTAGCCTCGTATCATTCTGCGATCTAGTCACAGTCCCCTCTACTCTAAGCTTGTGTTCGGAACCGTATGATGAATATTGAATTTTAGCCGTAGGTCTATTCGTTGTTTTGAGCAATTCCTGAATTGAGCCAAATCATCGACGACGTTAAATTTTTATTTCTTAAAAACTTGATACACGATCGAATCTTGTGACAGTTCTTGTTTGATGAGTTGCGAGATTTAGCTAAAATCAAGTTGTTATGAGGTTTAAGGTTTCGGTGATTTTGCTCGAAGGTGGGAAAGTTTATTCCATCGAAGTAGGCTACCCAAGTGATGATTTTTCTTAACCAAGGATGTTTATTTCCTTAATCGATGATTTTCACTTCCTTAATCGATGGTGTTTGTTATCATAATCGACGTTATTCATTTCTTAGTTGAGGATGTTCATTTTCTCAATCAATGTTGTTTTAGCGACGATGTTCAATTGAGGTTGTACTTTCCACCTCTAACGTACGTATCGTGCCGAGTCAATCGACTCTAACCGATTGCCAGTAGCAATCGACATCCTCTTACCGAGTTGTACTTTGAACTTGTTAAATCTCCCAATCAGACAGGATTTCGTGCGTAATAGAATTCTTAAGATTTTGAGAGGTAACTTGAATCACGATCCTTGGGACAACCATCTATTTCTTTCACTCATCCCTCGGAAATACCATTTATATTTGCTCCTCTCTTCTTGGATAGTGAAACTGCCTTGAAAGTAATTTACAAAATGTTGCCATGTTGCAAGATGTTTTACTGTTATTTCGCAAAAATCGAAAATTTGATTTTACCACTACTTGATAAAGGATAATTGTTTTTCTTGTTATCTCATAAACTATTTTACGAAATTGTCTCACAAGACGATTTTGTAAAATACTTTTGTCATGCTATGGATTTAAATGCAATCTTGCTACTATTCTAAACACCAAAATTTTGATTTAAATACCATTTTATAAATGGTGAAATGTTTCCTTGATACCCTGTAAGTTATTTTACAAATAACTTAATAAGACGATTTCATAAAACATTTTACTGCCTTGCTGCAAGATTATGAAATCAAACTGAAAATTGAGATTTGACTTTCCCACGATTTTTAAACAATGGGTCGTTTTCCTATGACCCGATGAGCCGTTTCACAAATCCTTTTTGTCGATTTTATTTTGCTGCTATATCGTAAGCTAGACCTTGGGAAACGAATCCCGACCNCTTAATAAGACGATTTCATAAAACATTTTACTGCCTTGCTGCAAGATTATGAAATCAAACTGAAAATTGAGATTTGACTTTCCCACGATTTTTAAACAATGGGTCGTTTTCCTATGACCCGATGAGCCGTTTCACAAATCCTTTTTGTCGATTTTATTTTGCTGCTATATCGTAAGCTAGACCTTGGGAAACGAATCCCGACCCCTACACGAGTATCTGTTGATAATCCTACTTAATCCGTTCACCTCCTGTTGGTCAATTTCTCTCTTACCTACTATTTCGGTTTTCCAATGGCACTGCAAAAGATCCTCTATGGTCACGAGTGTCGATCGCCGACTTGTTGGATAAAGATGGAGATACCCAACTTTCTGACCTTGAATTTGTACGTAAATCTATCAAGAAGATCGTTCGAAGGCGGAACGGAGATGTACGCTACTCGTGGATGATTAGAAACCCTGATGATGTAAACGTTATGAATCCTTGTCGTATCGATCCTTTCAGATTCTTGCTAGAGTCAGATTGGTAGCTCACACGTCTGAGCTATCGTCAAAACTCAGCAGCATTCACGACGTTCTTATGTCTACAATCTAAGTGATGACTTGCCATTGAGGCCGTTGTTATTCCTCTTGGAGAAATTTTAATATCGTAATGTTCGAACCTTGTTGATCTATTGGAATCTTGAACCTTGGAATTTGACGACTTTCATTTAGTCGCATTCCTATCGATAGAGTTCGTCGAAACTCGCTAAAGGACTCTAAACTCGCGTAGTGAACGTGAAGATGAATCCTCGTGCGTATGTGCTTGTTTCTTTCAGAACCTGATGAGTAACTGGAGTTGAATCGTGAGGACACGATTCTTTTAAGGAGGTGGGACTGTGACAACCCGCAAATTCGGACTCCTATATGTTTTCTCTCATATCCTCTTTATTTATATTTCGGGAACGTTTGTCGAAGTTTAGAATACTAACCGCGAGATTTGGCTGTATAACGATTAAAACGTGAATAATAAATTAATCGGGCAACGAGAATTAAAGATATATATATTTATAATCACAGTTTATGTAAAAACGATCCTAAAATATATGGAAATACTTTCGGGTGCTCGAGAAATAATTATAACACGGTTTATTGGTCCGGTTCTCGATTCGTTAAAAATATAAAAGAGTTGGCAAAATTAGTCCCCGTGGGCGCGCTAGGGTTTGCATTGAGTCCTAGCTACCCCTATAAATACCACTCTTATAACTCACTTAGGGTTTTGGATACCCTTCTCTCTCTTTTCAGCCGCATACCACCCCAACCCCCTCTCCATCTTCTCCAGCTGTTTTCCGGCCAAAACTCCGTCACCACCGCGAGTTTTATTACACCTCCACCACCACCTTGTTTATCTCATCCTTCCCGTCACTCTCATATACTCCACGCGCCACCTGAACCTTTCTATCATCATGATATCACCATCACAGCCACGTTATCTCATCAAACATTCATCTAATCTATAAACTCATAAAGAAACGAGTTTTTATCCATTTATTCGAGGGTGTTTAACTTAATAAAGATCGAAATAAATAAAAATGAAACATAACGACTTGTTTGGTATCATAAGTGTGGTTCTCGTTGTTGTTTGGTGTCGCGAAACAGGTCGTGTCGAGAGTTTTAACTCACGACCATGGTATTTGTTGAGTCCCAGCCTTGAGTCGAGTCGTGTGGTCATATCGATGCCTAGGTTT
Organism: Artemisia annua; assembly: GCA_014162995.1. Lineage (NCBI taxonomy): Eukaryota > Viridiplantae > Streptophyta > Magnoliopsida > Asterales > Asteraceae > Artemisia > Artemisia annua. Next base: position 36,220 of record LBNU01038560.1, read on the forward strand.
GGTCTCGAATTTGATGTGGATCTGGGTTTGGTGTTATCAGTGGGTAGCCGAGGGGATGGATAGAATTGGTTTTGGTTGGTATTGAGTTTGTGGCCCTGTTTCTGTCATTGGGTGTTGTTCTTGTTTCTATCATTGTTGTTGTCAATCATGTTGTTGTTCTTGTTGTTAGCTTGTCGTTGTTCTTGAGTTGTTCTAGTCGTTGTTATTGTTGTTTGGCCGAGGAGTTAGAGCCGAGACCTCTAGGGTCTCGGCAAGTGGGATTATAGTTGTGATATTGTGGTTATTGATGTTGTTGTTGCAAATATAGTGACGGAGAGTAGGAATAGAGACGAGCCGTAGTTGGCCGTTTTTGTTGAAGTTGTGATTGCGGTGAATTATGGGATTTCGGATTTATTGATGTTACGTGTAGTTGTTTTGAGCCAAATCGAGGCTCGCCAAGACTTTGTAGTCTCGTGCGACCTCGACGAGCCAAAAGAGTTTATTATTTAGACCTTGACTAGTTGACCCGTGATAAACATAACTTGAAACGAATGTGACCCGTGAAACTATAATAACGGCTAAATGAATTATGACACACGTTTATATATATATAAAGTTAACTTTAAATATTTAGTAACGATTGATAATCGTTATTTCATATTTATAAGTGAATAATATTAATAATAATAGTTAGAGATCGTTAAGTACGTTATATAACGTTATGAGATTAATAAAGAAATATTAATAAACGTTGACAACGTTCGTAAATATTTCTAGATTAATACGAGATCGTTAAATAACGACGAATATGTCATCTAATAATTATTATTAGAAATAATAAACGAAACAAGATTAAATATGGAAATGGACGGGTTACTAATCGTTTCGAGGACACGTTTATCGAGACTTACCCATTTTAGGAAGCTTGATTCGTTGTGTTTTAGTGTGCAAAACAACAAGTACACAAAAATATCAACAAAGTGGAGTCAAAGTTATCGTGAGTGACAACAAGACGTGGAGAAATACAAGTAAACCTTTTAGGAGAAAGATTACCTCGTAAACTCGTGCAATGTGATATTTGTGAGACCGGGAAGTGATTTCCCGAGTCGTACCCCAACAAGGTGTGAATGGAAAGATTCGTGAAAGATCGAGATTAAAGACTTGTATGTTTGGTTGTGAAAGATTGTTTGGTTTTTTGGTACGTTAAATTAACGAAAATGGAAAATTAATGAACGAGGATGAAAATAAAATAACCTAAAGGGAACAAAAGGCAAATGGCAAACTAAGGAAATCCTAAAATACTACGGGAATCAAAAATAGGTATCGGGAATCCTAAAATACAA
>LBNU01038561.1:4053-26473 GCA_014162995.1 Artemisia annua
AGTGCTTAATTTGTTGCTAACTTAGACTAGTTTTCAAACAGCATGCTCTGTGCACCAATTTGGTAGCAATTTTCTGAGGGTCATATAAACCTTAATACTTGGTTTTAATTCATGATTCTTGGTTCCTTGTGAAGTCCATCTGGCCATATTGATGTATGCATGATTGTTTTTCCATAAGCATATGATTTGCTAGGGCTGCACATAGTTTTTTGTTTGCTCAATGTTCTAAGTGGTACTGAGTAGTCTAGTGTCTTGATCCTTAGTGATTCTTGTTTCTGTGTAACTTTGTGCTATTGTGTTGTTTATTTTAAGTTAATATGAGTTTTTGAGATAACTTTAAACCATTTTACTCTTTGTGCTTGTCTGTAAGCTAATTTGGCACTTAAGCTTTTTGTCTTGTGCACCTTTAATATCTCAGCAATTGACCAATTTTCACTAGGACTTCTAGTGCTCATTACTTGACCAATCTCTGTGATTCTTGTTGACTTCTAATCTTTGCCAGGTTGTTTAGTGATAACAAGTTTTACTTTGGATTTTGGTTAAGTCCTGTGGTCCCCACAATGGCTGCAATTTCACCTTTTGGTCTTATTTGGTTCTGAGTTAAGTGGAATTTGGTAACTTGTTGATTTTGCTTGTTCTGTGAATGCTATTGTGGTTTTTGGCTTATATTTAGTGTACTTAGTTTGTTTGAACTTCATTGGTACCTTAGCTTTGTCCATATAGCTTGTAACCAAAACTTTTCAAAGTCTAAAACTCAATTGTGAACCTGTGAACAAAAATGGTGTCCAAATCCTTTGTTTTTAGGTTGTAAACTTAGTTGATTTGCAAAAGTTGTTCATTTTCAGTGTATAAACAAGTTCCAAAAAGAAAAATCCAAAAATAATCACTTTTTAAGAAAAGTGATAGTTTCTATTTAATATAATTTAGATTTTCATTTTTCTTTTTAATTTTTTATTAAGTACTTATCTGTTTTTATAATTTTCTTAAATTCTTAGTATCTTAAAGTAATTGTATAAATTTTCTTAGAATTTTCCTTCTTCATTTAGTATTTATTAAAATTAATAACAGTTTAATTGATAATTAGTTAATATTAGTAATTAAATAGTTTTAATAAGTTTTTGTTAAATAGTAGTATAATTTTATATTTTTCCTAAGTTTTAAATAATATTTAGCACCTCTGGTAATTTTCTTATTATTTCTAATGTTCATTTGGTAATTTTTAGATTTAATTTTAATTAAAACAGTTTAATTAGAAAAACCAAAAAGAAAATAGTTTAAGTGTTTAAAATTAATCTTAGATCCATTTTTATAATTTTTCTAGTTTTCATAAATTATTTAGAATCTGTAAAAATTGGATTTGTAATTTTCTCTTTTCATTTTCAAATTTTCTTATTTAATCTATTTTAATTAACCCTTAAATAACAGTTTAGTAATTAATTAATAAAAGATCCACAAAAAGACAAAAATATTTATTTTTAATTTTTATATTTCTTTTAATTCATTTTAAATTTTTAGAAATTAATTTTGCAAATTTTTAGTGTAATTTGTAATCTTAATCCTTTTTAGATTTGTTATAACTTAGTTTTAATTAAGTTTTTAAATAGTTTTATTAATTAATTAATATTTAAATATTAAAATAATCAAAAAAATAATTTTCTTTTTAATTTAGTTTTCTTTTCATTTTAATTTTGTAAAAGTTTCATTTTTACCCCTGTAGTTTGTAATTTGTCATATTTAACCTTTTTCAATTACGTGATTAATCTGTCTGTATTAGGTTTTCCCAAAGCCTAATTCTGTTTCCCTGTAGTGTAGAATTTTGTTATTTATCATTTCCATTAGTGTAATAAATACCAAATAATCATTCTCGATATGGTTACTATTCCTAATCACTCTTTCCATAAACGTTTTCAAAAATACAATTTCAATCTCGTCGGGATATAACGACCTGGGAATACACTGTGCTTACACCAGATCATTAATTGATCACTCTCTCCCTCATTTGACTTAGTTGACCACTCCTGGTTGACTGGTTAGTTTGGGAGGAGTCAGTAACTGCATCACAATTAAAATACGATTCTTTTATAAGTTTTTGTGCATCTTTATTATAAGTTACTGCATCATAGTTAATAGTCCAGTGCATCAACTATGCTGCAGTAACTTATAACCTTAGTGCACTAAAATTTATAACTGTGATGCAGTAACTTTATAACTGTGATGCAGTAAATTTATAACTGTGATGCACTAAAATTTTGGCAGGATATATATATATGTATATATATATATATATATATATATGTATATATATATATATATATATATATATATATATATATATATATATATATATATATATATATATATATATATATATATATATATATATATATATATATATATATATATATATATATATATATATATATATATATATATATATATATATATATATATATATATATATATATATATATATATATATATATATATATATATATATATATATATATATATATATATATATATATATATATATATATATATATATATATATATATATATATATATATATATATATATATATATATANCAAATATGGAACATCATTAATACATTTAATAATAGTAAAAAAAAAAAAAAAAAAAAAAAAAGAAAAGAAAAATAGTAGCTACCATAAATTTAGGATCGGTTATAACTATTTCTAGTTTAATCTCTTACCCACACCCACGTTTTCAATTTCAATCTCACCTTCAATTTTTTTTTTCTTTTTTCGCAGATGAATACCTTTATGAGATGCAATCATAGGTATCTTCTTTGTTAATTCTCATCCAATCATTTCTATTCGTATGGTTTTTTCTTTATTGATTCTTGAAGTGTTAATTAATCGTACATGAAATCATATTTGTTATATTTAATAAACAAATATCAATTTTAGAGTTTAATATGATGTTTCTGTCAATTGATTAGTTTTATATTAAAACTCTTGAAAGCCGTTGATCAGACATGGTTTTCATTTTTCTAGTGTTTAATATTAGTGTTATATTTTGGTCATTCAATGAGTTTAGGTTTTCGTTCAAGCTTTTATTTATGTTGATCTAAGAAATACGGAGTAATGGTTTATTTGGTTTTGGATTTTTGTATTAGATTTTGTTTTTGGGAAATTCTTTGGAATTTTGCTATCTCAGTGTCTGTCGATGACGGGGCCTCATGGAATCATATATGTTATATTTTTCATTCGTTTTTTGTCGTGTGGTTTTACATGAGTAATGAGTTTGCGTTTTTTTATTTGTTACCTTCTTTCACTGTTTCATAATGTGTAGGAATGGTTTTCTTCGACTAGTGTCTTTGTGAATGTTTATTAACACATTAAAGACAATTAAAATGATATGCACATGTATTCAAAGTCCATCTAATTTCAACTATTATTTATTTTTAATTCTAGAATGAGCTGTTTTTTATTATATTTTTGTGAAATAGGTGTTAGAATATGAAATCGAATTCGGAGCACGAAATCGAAGAAGGTGCACATATGCATAACCAAATTCGAAGTTTGGCATTCAATCCATTGCATCGTGCATTTGTGCCTAACAAAGTCGAAGTTGGTGCGGTTTAAGATATTACAGTGTGCACGTGTGTTCATGTTCCAAATTTATTGAGAATATTTGCAATGCACATGTGTATTTTTATCAGCCATATGAGGTAATCATCTTTTTTCTTATTTATGAAATTTCAATCTAATATAAGTTTCTTTATCAACAAATCTGATTAGTAGTTTCTTGAGGTTTCAAAAGTTAGTTTTCGTTTAACATAATATTACATTTTAATGTCCACAGATCTGTACGAAGATGTCACTGCACATGTGTATATACTTCGAGATGGATGCGTTTGACGAAAAGCGTTACGACTAGCTCGAGATGAGTGCATTTTGATGAAAACTAATGACGAATGCTCAAAGAAAAAAGAAAGACGATGATGAATAAATGGTTTATGCACACATGCATGCACCATAGAATTATATATATATATATATATATATATATATATATATATATATATATATATATATATATATATATATATATATATATATATATATATATATATATATATATATATATATATATATATGCAATTTTTAAGTCTTTGGAAGGGTATATATGCAATTAAAAGTTTAAGCTGGATATATATGCAATTTTGAGCTTTTGTAGAGATATATATGCAATTCCCCCAATCATTTAATGTTTTTATGGAAAAGATAAGTCGAGCCTTGTCAAATGTCACTGGTCCCACGCCGTTATGTTGAACCATCCGTAACCGATTCGCAGGATGTTGTAGTGTAGAAACCGTTGGGCGAAAACATGTCCCGTTTCTTTAGTACTAACCCTACTTCACAACTAGTTCTCATCATCTTCGACTTCATTTCGGTCGGAATCTATTGTGCTGGAAAATGGATGAGACATATGTCATCAAGATCGGAATGAGATAATGCTGAAGACGGTGTAATTTTCAGAAAGAATGGAGGTTCGTGCGAGGGGATATGGTCAATTATGAGTAGTATGTTATCGAATAAAATGATAAATATATGAGAAATAGGTGAGCAGTGGGTGCAGAATTGTAAACTCGGCAAAACGTGATTGGATGTCCTAGTTTTAGCAATATACTACAAAGTTGAGTCAAGTTAAAAGTAAGTGTCATATTGAGTCACAGTTTTGCAAATTTCTCAAATGAAATTTTTATTATAGATCGTCACATTTAATAAGTACAATATTTTATACTTTAAATAAATTTAATGATATGCAATGTAAAATTGAAAGGTGATTAAATTAGTTTAAAGAACGGGTAAACAGGTGTGGTTATTCAGAGATCATGGGTTTTTTTTACTAAAATGTGAGCGATCTTATCATTAAAAAAATGAGTGAAAGGGAAGCAACACCTTGATATGTTGTGGTAGCAATGATGATACTTTGGAAAAAGGGTGAAAAGTTTAAACTAATCCCAATTATTGACGTGTAAAGTTGTAATCTTTTTGTTAACAATAGTTTTCATTCATAAACAATATATTTTTTTTGTGTTTTAGAGATCTTTTGTGATTCCATTCGATCAGTAACAACACGTACTTCAAGAAAAGGTTGGTTAGTGACCACAAAGATTTCCTCAGTAATTCCAACTTACTCGCTAGAATTTCTTAGCCATGCCACCGTCATTAGTAGTACTATAGTACTCGCTAATATTTTAAACATGGAAATCAGTTGATCACTGTCTTTGTTGTCACTAAGCTAATCACTATCTTAGGGGCTGTTTTTTTCCCCTTTATTGAAAGAATTGGACCCACTAACTATTTAATATTATTAATTTTGAGATGAGGCCCATAAGAGGTAAGGGTGTGTTTCTTTTTTCCCTTAGCTAAGGGATAGGGACCACATGGATCCACACAAATATTTAATAATATTTCTTTTTTATGTGGAGCCCACAAATTTTCACTAATCCCTCTATATCCACAAACCATAAAATATAGCCCTCTCCCCATATAGAGGCATTAACAAACATGTGGGTCCACATAGGACCCACATGGTCCCTTAGCTAAGGAAAAAAAGAAACACCCCTTTAGAGAGATGTGGGACCCCCAGGACCCTTAGCTAAAAAAATAAACAACCCCTCAACTAGTGGAGTTTTTTTTTTTTTTTTTTTTTTTTTTTTTTTTTTTTTTTTTTTTTTGAACGGCGGAATTTTATAAAACAAAAATTAGCAAGACGCTAGAAAATTACAAAGATAGTAACTGAGGGTTTTTAAGCCACTCAATCCAACTAAAAGACTGTTTACATCTATAACGACACCAATAAAATGACCTAGATAATACATCTTCAAATATGATCGCCTTGGAAGGACTCTTTGAGAAAAAAATAAATTAATTTCGGAAGCTCCAAATATGCCACCACATGGCATAACACACTCCTTCAAGCAACTGCTTATGCTTAACCGAAATCCGAATGTTCAAAATCCAATCTAACCACTCTTCATATGAAGACAACTCCATATAGCTAACATCCCACCATCGCGAAATGTGGCGCAAAATCTCTCTAGCTATACGGCAACTAAAGAAAATGTGTCTAGATGTTTCTGCCGCCTCACCACACATGGGGCATATAATAGATTCGATTTCCATACCTCTATGAGAAATGTTGAATCTAGTTGGTAAACAATCTATTTACTCTCCAAGCATGGACATTTACCTTAATGGGCATCTCTTTGATCCAACGCGTCTTGGAAGCTACCTCTGGCAACATGTTCCCATCAAGCAACTTCCTAACCGAAGCAACAGAAAAATCACCCGAGCCCTCCAAAGCCCATGTCCATCTATACCTCATGTCAACGAGTAATGTACCTTCCACCTTATCCAATATCGAATCAAACTGGGCCTTTTCCACACCTCCCCTAGGGTCTCGTCTAAAAGAAAATCCCAAGTTACAATGAGACATCTTCGAAGCAACATCAATATTCTTACTTGACTCCAACGCGTATAATCTGGGATACAAGTATTTAAAAGCAGTACCACCACTTCAAACGTCCTCCCAAAACAAAGTATCTGCCCCGCTACCCAACTTTTTATTAATGAAACTAATTAAATCAATACCTCGATCTTTAAGCAGATCCACTTTTTATGAATGAAACTAGTTAGTAGTATGTTTCTTGTCATGACTATCCATTCCAACTGAGTGACGACCATTCTTTCTAATAACTTAGTAATACCTTAGTTGAGTCGATAACACATGAAATTTTTATCATGTGGTTGAATAAAAATATACTCCATCGACACAATGTTTCTTTGGTATATTTGAAAACTTAACTTTCTACGAGAATCACTCACTATACTGCCAACTAATGTCACTAAACGGATGAGGTTTTTCTTGTTTCCCGGGTGCCAACTTGATGTCACAAATTTCATATAGTGGTCAGATTTTGATGAAGACATTTTAGCTGGTCATAACTCATAAGCCAGAACTTTTAGCTAGATATTTAATAAGAAAAATAAATAATTACTATGTGAATCATGCGATGGTGCTAGAACCCCATAGGAACGAGGGTTTTTCTTTTATAATAAGGGTCATTGGATCATAATTACAAAATGTTGCTTTTGATCTATGAGTGGGTTTGTTGGCATTCAGGAGAAAGTTGACTATGCCTCCCAATCCTAAGGGCAAAAAGCTTTAACTTCCCCTTAATTTTGGTATAATATACTTGGGTCCCAAATTATGGCCATCATTATATTGTACTTGTCTCATATATCCATGTGATTGAGGTTTCATTGAATCAAACTATTCCTAAGAATATGTTTAACATGGCATGTATGTTTGGTTTTCTTATATTTCCTTTCTACTATAAACTTTTGAGTGGTTGTTTCACACTATTGTTTTGACATTTTTTGGGCAAAAGATGCATCATATATATGTGTGCTTCGATTGTCCGAATTTATATGATATGGATGTCTAGATTGTGTGCTTCTTGATCTAACACGTACTGAAATGACAGAGAGCGATTAACAAGTTATTGCGATAATAATGAAACATGCATGTAATGTAGTGGCTATCATTTTCATGTTGGGTACGTTCCTCACCAATATGAAACTTAGTTCCTGTAATTCCCACAGTTCTTTAGATATGAAATACTCCCATTTAATTTGTTGCGTTGCCACTTTCCGAATTCTATTTGCCAATTTGCCACGATATTTAGTCCCATCACGTGCGTAGTGTTATCTTATCAGTTGCCACTCAACTATTTTGTCGATGCATCGAACAAAGCTCCTCGAATGTGCTTTTTTGCTTCAATTTACGATACCTTATGATTTGATTCCCAAATTGAAGTGAACACCATTACCACATACTGATTCTTCACTCTGTTCCCGAGATATAAAATGGAAAGAAGAGAAATGGAGAGGTTAAAAACGAGAGAAAAGAAGAGGAGAGGAAAAAATATTTATTTTTTGTTTATGTTCCCAAGTTAGAGAGAAAAGAAGAGAGATTCAATAAAATTATGAACAAAAATCATATTCTCTCCAAATCATCCCAATTTGGGAAGAAGATTAGGATAAAAGTTTTTGCATAATTTCCTCTCCTCTTCTCTTCTCTTCTCTCCAAAAAAAAACTCGGGAACATAAATATTTTGTTATTTCCTCTCCCCCTCTCTTCTTTTCTCTCCAAATAAAAACTCGGGAACAGAGTATGTCTACCCGTAGTAATCAATATTCAATAATCAATACCATGCAAAAACGCCTAATCTTTCACCACAAGGTTTTATTTAGAACCCACGATCGAGTTTGGACATCGGAATTTTGGACTCAATTTATCGTGTGGGGCCCAAGTGGCTTATCCGATGGTGTATAATTACATGTTGGGTGGGGCCAAGAACGTTATAATTTCTTAATCACGCGTTTAAAGCTGTGGGTCTTGGTCCGATTAGTGGCCAGATTAACGAGCCCTTTTTATTTTTTCTTTTTCTTTTTCTTTAACCTAATAGTTAATTAATAACCAATTACACCTATATTATTTGAGTAGGCACGTAGCTTCAAACTTTAGGCCCGTTACCCGTAACTTCCGCAAGTGTAAAATTTTATAGATAGCTTAAAGTTTCACATTTTAAAGGAAATAAAAGAAACGCTAAATTGTTAGAATGTTAACCGATACTTCGAACAACCTGAAATGCATCGCTATCAGAAGAAGAATGTTTAAAAGACCTCAGTATACGACTAATAAGTTCAAAATATAGTCGTCAAATAAATGATACTAATGGAAAGTAACCATGAACCTTCATATCATGTAAATCAATATCTCGTGTGTTGAAACTTTTCGAATAAGATTCTTTACATCGCCGTCCATCAACTTTTTCTTTTCCATCTTTTATTTATGTCAAAAAGCAAACTCGTTTAATTTTAGAAAAGATAGGTGATACTTACGTTTATACAAACTTCTTTTTAACTAACTTATTAGCATCCATCTTTAGAATGATATGTTGCGGTTTTGGTAGAACAAAAGATGATGAAGATTCATAATATATTGCTAACGGCATTTGCTCCTTATGAATTACGTATTCCCAATCGCAGTAGTTGCCATATCGAACAAATTATATATGGGACACCATCATGTTTTCTCCAATTATATATCTATTGGATCACTCTAATATTGAAAATATGTAGATATTTTTTATAGAAACCTCGGTATCGAAATGCACGAAGTATCTAAAAAAATATAAGCAATTAAATTCTGGTTAAACCATTTATCAGTAGACCATTTTCTTATTAGCATTCGAGGTTACACATTAACTTAACTATCAAAAAATGATAAACTGAAAACAGCCCCAAATGGTCAAAGAAAAAACCATTTATCAGTATCCTTTTCGGGCCAAAACTGTTTATACTTTATAGTGGGCTCATGAACTCTGGCAATTTCTAACAAAACCATGTTTCATGTTTGCTTTAAGAGAATTTTACGGCACAAGTCAAGACTTACACCTAGTTACGCGATTTGGACAGCTTTTTAAGACTTTATAAATTTTAAAATGAGCCCGCAAAAGATCAGGCCTTTTCTAGCTGCTCCTTGTTCGTGGGGCTTATTAACAACGCAATGAACGCAGAGCATTAAAAGTATTTTTCTAAGGTTGGTTTTATTTTTGTGTCTTATTTAAAAAAGAGTTTCATTTGTGCTTTGATGATATGTCCAGAAATCATTATCAATATATATTAAAAGGCTAAAAGGGCGACGTCGTATTGCTCCGGGCTTTTCCCGCCAAAAAAACTGGGCTGCCACTGATCCATCGTAAAAGGTCCAAAAAGTAGGCAGATCCAAATCTTATTACCCCAATCCGGTTCATGGGTACAAATGATAGCGCTTGATAGCGCTGGAACATTCTACACAGTCAAATCAGATAATCAACACGCGTAATCTCACCGGGTAATACATATCATGAAATTTTTGAGCTTTGGATTTATTTGGGTTTGAAAATCGTTGTTCTTCAAAGATTTGGTTCAAAACACTAATTTTTAGGGTTTGGTTTCTTTGTTTCAAGACGGCTGCAAAGAAGATCCCAAACATAACACTGAAATAACTGGTAAGAGCTAATCTCTACTTTTGTGTTACATGATTTTTTTTAATTATTAGTTTTGGCTGTTTGTAGTCTGCGTGTGATGTGCTAAAATATTTATTCGTTATGTGGCTCATAAGAATTAGGTTTTGGTCTTAATTTAGGGGTTTTTGTCAAATTAGGGGTATTTGGGATTAGGATTTGCGAAGTGATTATTTGATTATTCGGCGTGTTTTCGTTAGCTTATTTATCAGGTTTATAGGCTTATTTGAAAAGCTGGCTCTTTCGAGCTTATCACCTTATCAGCTTCACCTTATTGGCTTACACCGATAAAAGAGTGGCCTTATTGACTTTTCCAAAATCTAAATTAGCCCATTAACGTGATAAAAAGTTAAAAGTATCATTTTTGCATTTTTATGAAATTATTTTCATTTTTTGTTTTCTATAATGGAATCGGATTACAATACATGGGTTAGAAAGAAAATATCCAGTGATTCGGATGAATTTTGTAGGCAGCTTCAACCTGCTTTAGGTGCTGGAAAATGAATGAATGTTTGTTGTAGTGTTTGGTTTCATTTATTACTCTCACCTGTTTCTTATTGTAAGTTCTAGATATGGTTATATGAAGTTTAGATTATGTGAATATGACGGTTCTTCCATGTCTTTCAGGCGTAGATCTTATGTCAGCAAAACAGTAGCAGATGTTGGAATTGGAGAAGGTGCGGATGAATTTTCAGAGGGAGTTGCATCTACAGAAGATGGTGATTCTGGAACGGGTGCAGGTTGAACTTACGAAAATACGGGAAGAAGATGACGGGGATGCTAATTCGGTTAACAATCTACTTGCTGTATTGCTTTCGGTTTTGTATAAAGATTATAATTCTTGAAATTAAATTTCTTAAAACTTTTCGTTAAAACGAATCCTATTTTTCTGTTGTAGGAAATATTAGAGAGTTTTCAAGAAACAGAATTTTGGTGCGACGAACAAGGAAGCATGTACAGGAACTCACAAACCGGGTCATTCCAACAAATCCCTTAGCCTGGTAGGAACGAAGAGAAATGATGTCTGCCAGTGCCCTGTGTTTCAGCTGAGAGCCTTTCGGAACCGGCCACGAAGCACTTGAGCCAAAAACGCGATGCTGCAAATTACACCTATATTATTTGAGTAGGCACGTAGCTTCAAACTTTAGGCCCGTTACCCGTAACTTCCGCAAGTGTAAAATTTTATAGATAGCTTAAAGTTTCACATTTTAAAGGAAATAAAAGAAACGCTAAATTGTTAGAATGTTAACCGATACTTCGAACAACCTGAAATGCATCGAATGAGCCATTCTATTTGCATCCAATGTTAGTTATACATCGCTGTCAGAAGAAGAATGTTTAAAAGACCTCAGTATACGACTAATAAGTTCAAAATATAGTCGTCAAATAAATGATACTAATGGAAAGTAACCATGAACCTTCATATCATGTAAATCAATATCTCGTGTGTTGAAACTTTTCGAATAAGATTCTTTACATCGCCGTCCATCAACTTTTTCTTTTCCATCTTTTATTTATGTCAAAAAGCAAACTCGTTTAATTTTAGAAAAGATAGGTGATACTTACGTTTATACAAACTTCTTTTTAACTAACTTATTAGCATCCATCTTTAGAATGATATGTTGCGGTTTTGGTAGAACAAAAGATGATGAAGATTCATAATATATTGCTAATGGCATTTGCTCCTTATGAATTACGTATTCCCAATCGCAGTAGTTGCCATATCGAACAAATTATATATGGGACACCATCATGTTTTCTCCAATTATATATCTATTGGATCACTCTAATATTGAAAATATGTAGATATTTTTTATAGAAACCTCGGTATCGAAATGCACGAAGTATCTAAAAGAATATAAGCAATTAAATTCTGGTTAAACCATTTATCAGTAGACCATTTTCTTATTAGCATTCGAGGTTACACATTAACTTAACTATCAAAAAATGATAAACTGAAAACAGCCCCAAATGGTCAAAGAAAAAACCATTTATCAGTATCCTTTTCGGGCCAAAACTGTTTATACTTTATAGTGGGCTCATGAACTCTGGCAATTTCTAACAAAACCATGTTTCATGTTTGCTTTAAGAGAATTTTACGGCACAAGTCAAGACTTACACCTAGTTACGCGATTTGGACAGCTTTTTAAGACTTTATAAATTTAAAAATGAGCCCGCAAAAGATCAGGCCTTTTCTAGCTGCTCCTTGTTCGTGGGGCTTATTAACAACGCAATGAACGCAGAGCATTAAAAGTATTTTTCTAAGGTTGGTTTTATTTTTGTGTCTTATTTAAAAAAGAGTTTCATTTGTGCTTTGATGATATGTCCAGAAATCATTGATATATTAAACAGCTCCGTGGCATACATGTGAAAACACATGCGGATTTGGTAGAAGCAAAACATACTCATTTAGTCTTAAAATAATTGCCCTCCAACATAAAAATACGCAAAGTTAAAACAAATTATTATTGTTTTATTTGTCTTTTGTTTTTCAGAATTATAATTTTAGCATTAACTAGTTAATTAATGTCTTATTTAAAGTTTGTGATATTATTTCAACTAAGAGTAATATTGTAAACTCGATCAAGCTTCTCTATCTTTTTTTCGAACAAGGCAATTTCATTAAAAGATTAGCAAAATACAACAAATGATACAACAAAAAGGACATAAGTCCAAACAAAACAAACCATAGGACCACTATGTATAACAACAATTTAAGCTAAGCCAAAAAAAAAAGAAACCATGGCCCTCACAACCTTACCCAAACTTTGTGCAATAACCTATATCTATTTTTAATAATTGACAACTAAACTAAAACATCCAAAAAAGAAATAAGGTATATTAATTTGGGCCCGAAGGAGTAACTATTTTTGTATAAGTTGTAGTGACATGTCTAAAATTTATTAGGCAACGTCACTTCACGGCTTTCTTGACAATTTTGCCAAGAACCATTAGTGCAAATCTGTAAAGGTGTTACTACGACTACCCCTGACCCGACTTTCCCTTTTATTTACCCACTTAATTGATAGAAGAAGACTTTTTTTTTTAATGGTTTTACCTGTATCTTTTGTTTTATTACTTTTACCTTGTCAAACTTTATATTTTATATTTCGCATTTTTTTGGGCAGTTTTATTCACTTTATTAATAGGACAAGACAATTTTATATGGTTTTCTACTTTGTATTTTTTGTGTTTTACTACTTTAGACTTGTCAAACTTTATATTTTCTGTTTCGTAATTTCTATTTCGCAGTTTTATAATAAAAACATAATTATAAAAATAAAAATAAATGTAAAAAAAATACAAAGAATTTAGGGTATTGATATCACTTTAGGGGTGTACCAAATACTAATCTCTTTTGTTAAATCTAAAAAAGTTGTTCAAACCGACAACAAAAGAATAATTCTGCCTCTCGTGCCATAATTTTCTCTTGTTTTAATTTGTATTATGGTTGTTATTTCAAACAGGTAATTGTCATGGCATTATAGAGTTGGGTATGGTGGTGCCTAACCTACGCCAATCCAACGTATCCTAGCGCCAAACTGACATTATCACACCCGGGCTACCGGAGCCAAACCCCAAGCCACTGTATTGCCGTTGCGTGAAAATCTCTGTATTTAAAAAACTAGTCGTTGGTTTGATTACAACGGCTGAAAATTAATTTTTTTATCCCATCTTTATATATATTATATATTATATCCCTGTTTAACAAATTTTCATGCAACTTTCTTAATTCTCTCTACCAAAAACACGTTATCTCTACCAAAAAACATATTCTTGTAACTATGAATCTGAATGATGATGATGTATACCATTTCGGTGCCGATAACGAAAGTGACATTTTTTTTTGACACAAGATTATCAGTATTAGCATTCGTTCAACAAGAAGCTCGAGGTTCACGTATGTGTACTTCGATATACCGTGAACGTGATGTTGCTAAAGCACGTTTTTTTGGCCGACTATTTTATTGATAATCCAAAATATACATAGTCTAATTTTCGACCTCGATAACGTATGAGCAGGAAACTTTTCTAGAAATATTCGAAGCTATATCTTTACGATCCTCATCCCGAGCATTTTGAATCTTTAAAATCTGACCCGATGCTACAGTTCAAATGAGTTTTAGTGTTATTATTAAATGCACTTCCATCATACGCTAATTGACATACAACATACCACCTAATTGATGAATGTTTATAAATGTGTGAACATTGTGCACCTACTTGTCTAAAGTTTTTTATTATGTGCATTATTGATTTGTATACGCTTGAGTTTTAAAGAAAACTCGACTTTAATGAAATTCAAAATCAATATGCAATACATAAGAGGGTTCATGGGTTCCTGAGAATAATACTTTAGAAATTACCTCAGCGATGAGGAGTGATCTTGAAAATTTTCTTGCGTTAGCCTTTTAGTTAAAAAAAGAAAAAAGACTAATTTTCCAAGATGCTTAGAAGCATTAATTGTATGTGTTAGGAATGGAAAAATTGTCCGAAAGCTTGGCACGGGCAATTTCAAGAGGCGATAAAAAAATATCTAACTATAATGCTTGAGGTTGTTGCGTCGTACGATTTGTGGATTTGGTATGCATTTTTTGGTGTAGTGGGAGTGAATAACGATCTTAATGTTTTAAGTTATTCTCCGTTATTCGACGACATTATTGATGGCATCTGTCATGCGGCCCTGTTTGAAGTAAATGGAGTTATATATCAAAAGGGGGTATTACCTAGCTGACCAGATTTGCCCACAGTGAGCAAATTTTGTCAAATCATTTACGGTGGCATGAGATGGAGAAATATGGATTTTAAAAGGTGACAAGAAGGTGCTCGAAAGGATGTTGGATGAGCTTTTGGTGTCCTCCAAAGATGTTGGGCAATTATACAACAACCGCGCGTGCTAATTAAACTGTCAATAAGCTACAAAATGTACACTTGCATCATATTGCATAATGAAATATTGAAGCATCTTTAGCAACAAAATCAACAACAAAATTAGTTTATTGATAATTTGATGTACTTTTGAATTTTCGTATTTTTATGTTTTCTTATTGTCGATTTTTTTTAATTATCGTATTGTAATCTGTATTTTTATTATGAATGAAGTATTAGTTAGTTTGAATAAAAAGGTAAAGAAAATAAAATGGTAAGACTCAAAAGTGTGATTTTGGCTTCAATGATGAGTGAGGAGGTATTTTGATATGTGAAGTGAAAAGGGAAAGATAAATCGGCGTTAAGGTGGCTCTTTGGCTTGAGCCACCACACTTGACTATCTGACAACAAAAATATTCAAATTGTAGGGATAATTTGAAATGTAACCAAACTAAACATTAAAATATTATATATTTCTAAAATACAAATTTTCAATGCATGATTTATAATGTATTAGAGCATATTTTGGATAATATGGTATTATGATATTTAAATCAGATAAATATGGTATCGCCCGCAAATTATATGTAGCTTTTACTCAATCATATTAGCAATCACACATAAAATGTTTAAACCAATTTGATTTGTAAACGATGATATATGTGTCATGATTCTAAAAATGAAAAAAGTTGATCCAAAAGACCAAATCTACAAGATGTATGGAATCAATCAAGTTTATTGAAGCGGAATAATTCAACACACATATGTCTCAAGTTGATATAAAACTAATTTTGAACAAGACTATTTTACAAGCATATAAAAGTCCAAACTAACAATTTAAGATGCACGTGATGTTTAGTTCAATTTTACAAGTATCATCCGAAGATATTAAAAATCTGTGAAAGAAAATTTGAATATCACATATATATTATGTTAGGGTGGTGGCAACCATGACTCAAACATAACCTCATACCTCACCACCCATCAATAATATCATTTCACCTCATTTCATACCTTAACCATACCTCACCATACTTTTTAATGGCAACCATGATTCAACCATACCTCAACTAATTTTATTTTCTTATTTTTTATTTTCATATATTAAACAATTTAATAAAAACATAAATATTTCATTAATAATTAAAAGAAATTACATAACACTTGAAAAAAAAATACATAATTAAATCTAAAAATCGATAGGCCATTCATATTTCTCCGCGTATTGACGTTTCTTGGTAAGAGTGATTTCTCGCATAACCGGATTGGTTATGTGATCGTGCGGCTCGTTATAGAACCTCAGCGCCCGAATCATAGCCTTTTCTTCAGCATTAGTGAGTTGTGTAGTCATCAACTTTTCGGTCAACTCATCCTTAGCACGTTTTTTTTCCATCGCCTCCTCCAATATTTGTGCTTTCTTTGCCGTGTAGCTCTCCAAGTTCTCAACAACACTATTCTTTGTCGACGCCTCGCTAACGGGCTTTTTCCCTTTTCTTTTCCGTGTTGGAGTTGTGTCCTCATTTAGATCCGGAATCACGGTCTCAACATTGTCATTGCTTCCGGACTCGTAGTAGATAGATTCTGACAACTTTCTTCGTTTTTCGGGTTGAGATGACGATGATGTTTGAACAAAACATGGTTGTTTCAACCATTTTTGTTCTCCCCGAACAACCTCCCATGCTTCAAGATGAGTAAAAGACTTGCCCTTATTTTTTTATCGTAATCGGCCATGGCATTAGTCATGACGTTAACATCGCCACAACCACTCTCACGAATACGTTCCTACAATTATAAAAGTAAGAGTATATAAATTAATACAAGTATATATTAACGCAATCAAATAAATTAACGCAAGTATATAGTTAAAAAATTAATACAAGTATATATTAACGCAATCAAATAAATTAACGCAAATATATAGTTAAAAAATTAATACAAGTATATATTAACGCAATCAAATAAATTAACGCAAGTATATGGTTAAAAAATTACTTGTTGGATGTATAGACCGTTAAAGACATCCATGGCGGTATTTATATTGTTCCACTTGGTGTTCAAGCTATGATGAGTTCATATTGTATCTTTCACGTTAACCTTGAAATGGTCCGTAATTCTATCCCAAAAACTTCTTTTACTTTGTTCATTCCCGACTTTTTTACATGTCGAGACATAAACCTACGCTTTTGCCAAAGCAACCTCTTCGGCCGACGACCAATTCTTTTTATCCGTTTAGTTTTTTTTCCCCTTCAACTACTTGAACTTCTTCATCATCTTCTAATATAACAAATAACAAATAATAAATTATAACATATAAATTACCACAAGTATAACAAATGCTAATATAACAAATAAATTATAACATATAAAATTATAACAAGTATATCGAATTAAAAATATAATTATATATATGAATACCGAATTGTTGAGTTTCGAGCACAAAATCAACACCATCATCACCCACGTAATCATAAAGTAGTACTTCTAGTTCACCACTTGGACCACAACGCGAAGGACCTTCACGGTAGTCGGTGAACGGGTTGAACTCACTTGTCATTGCTACATTGTATTGGGTAGGATTCAATAGTGGAGGTTGGGTAAAATATTGGTTTTGATGGAATTGTTGATTCATCAGCGGAGGTTGGGGATAATAGGCCGATTGAGGACTCATTTGGGGTGGACGGAATTGTGGATTCGTTGGACGAACGGGTTGTGATCGAAAGCCCCTTCCACGACCTCTTGTTGATTTCCTTGAATCTATGATAAAATTTTATTTTAGAAGGTAGTAGTATTTTTTTTTAGTTGAATGTAGAAGTAATTTTTTTTGTATGAAATTGTTAAAAATCGTGTTGTATATAAAGAAGATTTTTTTTTTTAATCCCACGCTCCCCCCCCAACGGTAATTTCTCCCCCCCCCCAACGTTCGAATTATTTAATGCTCCAACGTCTATTTTCTTCCTCCCCGCTTCGGTTATGTTTGCCGAGAATCACCAAACCGCAGGGCACCGCATAGATGGCGGCGATGTTGCCGCTCGGCATCACCCCATGCCGTGCCCATACCGAGAGTGCTGCCACCACCCTTATTGGCTATGACATAAGGGAATCACTTGTCTATATGACAATGAAATGAAAATGACTAATTCAACAACTACGTGTATGATGTGATTTTAGAGATTCGATTAATTAGTTGATACGAAAGTGAGCATATTAATTATGTGAAGGGTTGTTTTCTACATGACTTGATCAAGTCCTTTGATATGGAAATGTTTAGGGCTTATCTAGGGATGTTTATTACCAGAGGAATCTTATAAGTTATAACTTCATTGTTTAAGAAAATAATGTCGTAATCTAATGATTATTATATGTATCCATTATTCTAGAAGGGTATAATGTTATTTAACCACATTAAAAGTAATAGTATACACCTTGCACATGTTATGGATAATTTTGTCGTGATAAATTGCTTCTATATTTTCAAACTTTTTTAAGCATGGAAAAAAGGGTTATGTTTTAAGATAAACGATGCAAGAAACTTAATATAACTCATGCATCTAATCATTTTATCTACTCGATTGTAAACTTATTACATCATGTGTCAGTGTCGTTTTTTAGGACGGACGAAATGGGCGACCTCTAAAGCCTTCAGATTTTGTCAAGTCTATATAACTACATATGTATCTCGAAGGATAACGCTTTTTATATAACTAGCTTTGCCAACTAAATCAACCACTCGTTAGACGTATTTATTACGGAGTATTAAATTGCCTAATGTGTACTTATGGATGTAACCACAATTAACATCACTGCAGTCGGGCTATTCAACAAGGATCAGAAGTGAATTACGAGTCAGACAAATCTACGAATCAAGCATGATAGACCCAGATTCGCATCCGCCCATCTAAGAGATTTCTTCATGTCGGGTCGTGAGCTATGAGGAGCGATAAAAAAAGGGGTTTATTGGGCTTTTACATACACTGCCTTCGCCTAGGACATTTGAAAGCGTGAAAAAGGGCTTGCTGCTAGTTCGGAACTCCCCTTATAGCGCTTATTTTCAAGCTTATAAAATGAATTGCTTCTATTAACTTTAAAGAGTGTCTCTCCTTTCCGGCTCGATATGAACAAAGTAGGTTGGTAGGTGGGTAGGCTTCTCAAATAGACCAAGATCCAATTTCGGGTCATTTTTTGGTGAACATGATCTGCCATAATGATTTTTAATTTCTTGGATTTTCTATTATAGTAGGAGGTTAGTAGTCGCTAAGATCACCATATCGGTGTTTATCATATTGGCCCTTATATTTGTTAAAATTAGTTATGAATACTTAGATCAAAGAATTTATATAAAATAAACCTTTGAAGAATAACATTTTCTATATAAATAATTTGCAGATGCCTTTTATGAGATGAGGGTCTCATTTTGAGTTTCACACCAACGCTCCGAAAACTCAGGGACGGCCCATTAATATGTGTTTAGGTTATGTTCTAATTAATACTAACGTCTAGCTATCTTATTTTATAGTACAATAGAGAGTAGGTAAGAATAATGATGTTCGAATCAATCATGTTGCTGCTAGATAATAAAGGCCCGTAAGTCCGTCGAGTTTGACCCATTTAGTTATTAGGATTTGTTGAGATTAGTCACTATTTAATCTCGTGTAATCATTATAGCTAAATGAATTTGGTTAATAAAATTTTTAGTATTCACTCTGATTTCTACATGGTTTTAGAGCTACGATCCTGATTCGAAAATCACATAATGAATTAAATACCCGGTTGAAGGAGCAAACAAAAAGAATGTGAATTGGGTCTGTTTTGTTTTATTTAGAGAAGCAACATCTCTGCATCAATAACATGTTTTGGTTCTGACTGGTTTCACCTCGTTCTCCATTTGGTTACGTCTGGCTCTGCATCTGTATGATGGCTTTGTTTGGTTTTGCAAGTGTCTAAATTCCACCCTGCATATGGTTCTGCTATGGTTCTCCGTCTGTCTGCATCTGCCTGAATCTGCTTTTCATCTAGTTTTGTCTACATCTTCCTGTATGAATTTGCTCTGGTTCTTCTCCGTATTTGTTTAGCTCTACTATGGTTGTGCATCTACACATGTCTGCCACTTATACTCTTTTCACCTGCTGATTCTGTGCTATGCACCTGTCTGCATCTGCCTGATTCTGCTCTGCATATGGTTCTACATGTTCTACTCTCGTTCATATCCGTACTTATGTTGTTTTGCTCTAATTCTGGATTTGGTTTTGGTTTTGCATCGATTTTGGTCCATTGTGCACTCTAAGACGCTTCGAAGTTGTGCGTTAATTTTGATTTTAGTTTGGTTCGTTTAAGTTAGTTTATTTTTGTCAAAATGTTTACCGCTGCAGCATTGTGAGTTTGATAGGCGATGATAGATAATAAAGGCCCGCATGCCCGTTGGGTTTGGCCCATTTAGTTGTTAGTTTTGTTTTTGTTAGTTACTGTTTAATCTTTTGTAATCTTTATTGTTAAATGAATCTGATTAATACAATTTTCAGTATTCCCTATAATTTCTACGGTTAAAAGTACTATTATTTGAAACTAGTTATAATGCCCGCGCACGCGCGAGTTTTTTTTTTTAAAATTTTTTTGAATAATATATTTTTATTTCTTAAAAAACAAATAATTTAATCTTTGTTTTGTTTGATTTATGAGTTTTAATTATATTTGTTTATTATTAAAGATAATCATTTAAAAAATTTAATCTTATTGTTAGTTGTATCTTATCTATATTTTTTTGTATTTATCTTCTACTTGTGTAGTATTGCATCTTATCTATATTTTTTTGTATTTATCTTATACTTGTGTAATATATCAACAAAACAAATTTTTAAAATTTTAAATTAAAAAATAATAATTAAATATTACTTAATAAGAAAATATTGTTTTTTCCGAAATACGAAATTACCCACTAAGAGTTTTCTTTTATTATATAAAAGATTATGCATCATGATCTAAGACCAAATGCTTGATGCCAAATATATTTGTCTATTTTTTCTTTGTTTATAACTACTTGTAGTATATATATTTATTTAATCTCCATTAAATCTTACATTATTAAATTCATTGTATTGTAGTTTGCTGAACGTACTGCTAATAATTGGACTTGCAACGGTAGATATAGAAGTACTCGTAACATTTATAACCAGGGAGGATTAATTGCTATCAGGGTTGCAATCAAGTCAAACTTTTATCAAGCAACTCGAGCTTGAGCTCGAGCTTGAGTCGATCGAGTCAAGCTTTTACCAAGCTCAAGCCCAAGCTCAAACCTAAAAAATAGCTCGAAACATATAACAAGCCAAGCTCAAGCTTTTGATAGCTCGGCTCGAGTTCCTATCAAGCTTTTTCGAGCTTTAATATAAATATATTTCCATTATAAATTTATATAACTAACTAGGGTAATTTGAGTATTAACATAATTGTAACGACTTAATTTGTAAATAATTGAACATGTATTCTAGAAGTTCATTTAAATCTAATTAATCCAAACCTTTTGTATCCTATCTTATGTATTTTCACACTTCTTGGACTGTCGACTGTTATAGTGTTATCATTTGTGTACAACACTAGTAAGTTTGACTATTATGGTTTAAGTTTGTTTTACTTTATACATATGTTTATTGATGAGTATGGCTATTAGATACAATATTTTTATATGCGTTCAGTCTTTTCAAGCCAAACTCAAGCTTTAATCGAATTTTTCAAGCCAAGCTCAAGCCTGGATGATTAAAGCTCGTCAAACTATCAAGCCAAGCTCAAGCCTAACTTATAAATTTCAAGCCAAGCTCAAGCCCTGTTAAGCTCGAGCTCGGCTCGACTCGATTACATCCCTAATTGCTATTACCACTTTTAAATTTGCATCATGCTTTTTAGTTGATTTTTTTTTCAGGGAATTCAAGACCAAATTAGAGTTAGCATTTAACATAGGATTGTGCACGAGTAGCATTATGTTGGAAATATATACTAGATGGAAACGAGAATATAACTAGAATGTATAACAGCCAAAAATCAAACGACTGCCACGAACTAGCCATTTTTTTTTTTTTTTTAGGTAAACGGCGTCAACCCGGTAAAATATATTACTTCAAAAAACAGTTAACTACAAAAGAATGTGACTGAATACCACATTAACCTAAAATAACCGCTTGAACAGCCACTATATCATTCATGACAGACAATAAATGATCCAACTAGCTGATAAGCTCTAGTTAGAAATCACTTAAGAAATGTTAACCAAAACCCCAATTGTGATTAACAATTAGAAATCCAAGAAACTAAGAATTGGAAATGGTAATTGTAATCAGTTAATATGAATTTGATATGAAATGTGTATCTGATCTGGGTGTCCATGATCAGTTGATTTATCCATGATGTAAAGTGTTTTTTGAATGTAATATAATTCACTTTTGCACCAAAAAATATT
>LBNU01038561.1:28482-63242 GCA_014162995.1 Artemisia annua
GAGAGAGAAGATTCAAGAGGTATTGTGATTCAAGATAAGGTAGAATTGGTATTACAAGATATGAACTTAGTTATTACAAAGAAAACAACTAACTAACTTTTTGCGCGGAAAGTAGTTTTAAAAGAACTAATTAAGGAACTGACACGTGTCCTTATTTAAACTACTGAAATTGGCGCGGTATACAACTCCATCCTCTTAAGAAAAACCTTGCTTGGTTTTAAGGAGATGCATCAAAGTCAGGAACCTTGCAAATCAAATCTGCATAAACTTCCAAGTAGCTTCTTCCACACTTCTGTTTGTCCATTGTACCAGACATACATCACGCTTTATTATTGAGCTTTCCCAATCTTCTGTCCAAAATGGCTTGTGGCTTGAACAATAACAATCCATCTTCCTTTAGATGTGGCAAACTGCCCATATGATGATGGTTTCTTTACATTCTTGAGCTGAGATATTTGAAAAAGCTGGTGTATTTGACTGCTGACTAGCAAAGTCAATTTGTAAGCGTATCCCTCCGCCTATCTCTCCTGCTGCACTTGAAAGGACCATGTATTTTGCTCAGCAACTTATCGTTGTTTGCCCCTTGTTGTCTGACAGTCACTGCTATAGGCTTGGAGTTTTAAGTGAGAGCACATCCATCCCAGCACTAAAACTGGTTCTGTCAGATACCTCGTGTTTGTTGGCTTGAGCTATGCATTCTATCTTGAGGATCTCCTTAAGATGAAACTTGAGCATTCTGTATAGCTTGCTTCTCTCGGCTTGTAGAGGTTCTATCAAAACCCCTTCTCAAGATCTTTCTACTACACCAGGAATATAAGCATGTGATATTGGTGGTGGTTTGACCCCCCACATACATAGGTCTCATAAGGGGATGGTTTTGGAGTACAGTGTGATAGTTGGTATTGTACCAAAACTCAGCATAGGAAGCCATTGCACCAATCCTTAGGTTTTCACACAGCATAGCTCTTAAGTAACAACCAACATCTGTGACTACA
The DNA here is from genome assembly GCA_014162995.1 of Artemisia annua. Lineage (NCBI taxonomy): Eukaryota > Viridiplantae > Streptophyta > Magnoliopsida > Asterales > Asteraceae > Artemisia > Artemisia annua. The sequence goes on from LBNU01038561.1 coordinate 29,478, forward strand.
TCAGTTTGACCATCTGTTTGTGGGATGTATGCTGAGGATAGTTCAATTTCACCGTTCAGGGTAGTAACCGGAACTAAGTCCTTCCAGAAAGTTGCTCAAAGAAAACTTATCTCTGCACTATATGAATGCCTCTGGCAACCCATGCAATTATTATCACTCCACATCCAAAAACACTTGAGCCACTTGACTTGCAGTGAGATGGTGTTTGGATAAAGGCCATAAATGTGCATATTTTGACTAAGCCTAATCCACCTAATACCATTATGTACTGTTTTTCCATGTAATTAGGCAATTTCCGAATAAAGTCCCAGTATGAGATTTCAGTCCATACCTTGGTTTGGAATGGCAAAGGCTGAATTAGACCAGGATAGCACGGAGCGATCAGGTGTTGTTGTCGTTTGGCAAACATCACAGTTCTCTTACCATTTGCCTCACCTGATTCTTCTTCATCCCGTGGTCCATGAAACCACTGAGGCCCAATCTTCTTAGTATTACTTTGTACTCGCTGAATGAACCACCCATTGGCAACATTCGTAGAAAGTGATCGAATCAACTGAGTTTTTTAATCCCACATCAATTGCCAAACATGTACCTTCCTTTTCTTCTCAAAATGGCCATTTAGTATCTTCTCTCAAAAAAAAAAAAAAAAAAAAAAAAAATTCGTGTTGAAGATGAACAGTAAAATCAACCATATTTTAGCAAATCTGCAAAATTAATTCAAATTTTAATGAGATATAACCAAAACAAAATGTATAACATTGTTGTATAATGTATTAGCAAAACATGCCTTTCAGAAATCTAGTTTAACTTTGCACATCTTCAACTCATTATTTCTAGGGGGATTTTTTTTAGCGGGAAAAGAGAGTAAAGTGATTTCAGAAGTTGACTTTGTTTTGATATTTTTTAATCCGAATATATACATGTCATAGGTTATTTACACGCATGGCAATATTAATAGGAAAAATACCAGTAACAAATTGGTTTTATTAAGCTTAATGAGTCTAATGGAGCACTAAAAAAGCGTAATGAGTATAAAATTATTAAATAAAGCATAATGAGTTATTTGGAAAAGTACATTGAGTATTTTTGGTGTTTACCCAAGTTAACAATAGTTTTTATTTTATCGATTTATATATGATGCTTTATTTATTTTTAAGTTTACATTACATATCATGTGATTTTATTTTTATTTTTAGAAAGTAACTACTATCTCACAATAAATTAAGCTCACATGTCTTAAGTAGGACTTGAACATACAATCATTTTGTTAAGGAACATTCTCCCACATGGGGTACCATTGAGACATAAGCCCTTTTGGTGTAAATGTATTACTATAAAGAGGTAATAAATATGTTTGTAGTTTTAAGGTTATTTATAAATTATGATCTTTTTATTTTCACTCGCAAAACTCGCGGGTCTATAGTCTAGTTATATTATAATTAAAGTAATATATTTGATGATGTGGAAATTCATTAGATTATGTATAGTTTAATGCATGTGGATGTTTTGTCAGAAGAAAATGAAATGTTGATGTCGTGATGACGTGTCATTGTATTAAACTAAAGATGGTGTAATGCATTAGAAATGTTGTACATCTCTTAAGATAATGACTGAAACAACTATCACTTTCCAAAAGATAGAATCGACTACTTTGAAATTAATTACTTACCTCCCTTATTATGTTTATTACTAGCGTACTTTCCCTTATTATTGTTTTGCTTTCTTACTTCAAAACACATATATAGTGCTAAGTTTGCTATAATTAAAATAGTTGTAAAAGAAAATATTCCTTATTGTGTTGGAAGTTGAAAAGGCAAGTAAATAAAGGTTAATTGCTTGAAAATTTATTATGAACATTTTTTTCTTATTGTGTGTACTGTGTATACTGAACTTTTAAATTTTAATCATTGTGTTTTTTTTTCAAATTTTAAAAGTTAAAATGATTATTTTAAATGACTGACTAGTCACAAAATACAAACAACGATCGAAATTTAATACAAGAAATGATTAAAAAAAAAAAGAAAATATTCGATACTAACAATAACTAACAAAAAGTGATAAGGTTGAAGTAATTAAACAAATAAACATGTGGTCAGGTGGAGCTACAAGCTTGATAAGCAGCTTAATACCCAAGCAATGGCCACCCAGCTTATAGGAATTCAGGAAATAATGTTTGGGTTTGCTTATGTATTGAAAAATGCAATTAGCATCTTAAAAGATATGCAATTCAGATATAGATCTTATCTGCTTAGTNGTCAACTCCACCTTATTCAACAAACCTTCAAACAGATCTTGATAAGATTGCACACTTCCAGTCTGTTTCAAGTTCTTTAACTCCACCAATGGATCATCAAAAGCCACACCAAATCTTTTTAAAACCTCCTTTTCATACAACTCCCAAGTACTCTCTTCTCCATATTTCTTAATGAACTGCTCATGCCATGTTAATGCCCTATCATACACATGCATTGCAGCCATTTGAACTTTCATCTCTTCTGGTACATTATCAATTCTAAAGAATTGTCTACATCTGAAAACCCATCCCTTCACATCTTCACCAGTGAACTTTGGGAAATCAATTTTAGACATCCTTCCATACTGTACCATGGTCTGAGTTGTTTGTCTTCCAACTCCATTATTGGTTCCAACTCCAGTACTGGTTCCTTCCCCACTTCTTGATCTTGCCAGTTCTTGTTGAAACAAATTTTGTTGAACTTGCATATCAGCCAATCTTTGACTAATCCCATCAAGAACAGAAGTCAAACTAGTAACTGATTCACTTAAAGATTCCACCGTTGGAACTGCAGATGACTGATTTGTTCTTGTATTCACCATCATTTCAGTATTGTTAGAACTCATCAACTATGGCTAACAACTACTGAATCTTGCTCTGACCACCCAAACCAACTGCTGCTGATCAGCGTGTTCGAAGCTAAAAAATTTAATGAGAATATCTGTTAGCCTCGTGATCGTACAAATGTTTGGCACTGGTCTAGTGTAATAGAGCAAGTGAAACCATTGGTGACTGATTTTGTAACCGGAAAAAATCTTGTTTTGTTGCCGGAAAAGTGACCGGAAAAGACAACCGGAAAATCAAGAATATCAGTGTAATATTCTTGATGTGATGCCAAGGAAAGGGCTCTGGATACCAATTGATAAGCTCTAGTTAGAAATCACTTAAGAAATGTCAACTAAAACCCCAATTGTGATTAACAATTAGAAATCCAAGAAACTAAGAATTGGAAATGGTAATTGTAATCAGTTAATATGAAATTGATATGAAATGAGAGAGAAGATTCAAGAAGGTATTTGTGATTCAAGATAATCAGAACTGATTACAAAGATTGAACTTTATACAAAGAAAACAAATAACTAACTTTTGGCGGGAAAGTTAGTTTTAAAAGAACTAATAAGGAACTGACACGTGTCCTTATTTAAACTACTGAAATTGGCGCGTATCACTTTGGTTCAGAGATCTAGAGAACAGATTCAATTGAGGGTACTTTACTTACTTACATTTTTTAGGATTTAATTGTTTACCTCTTATTTCTTAAGATTTTTTAGTATTAGTATTGCTGGTTGTTGTATAATTAGGGGTTTTGGCCGCGTAATGTAATTTTTTGTCAAAAATCCTGATTTCCTCGAAATGAACCTGATCCCAAAATTTTGTCTTAAATGTCTTACTTGGTGCATTGTATCTATCTCGTGGTTTTCGGTGGCCCTAGGCAATAACAACAAAGAGGCCTTATTACACTTGTAAACTAAAAAGAAATTGCATATAAACTTGAATTATATGACTCATATATGTTTAATATTGTACATACTTTATATGCAAAACTAATAAAAAATGTGGCACCTTTTAAGTGGAGGCCCTGTGCAACGGCACCTATTGCACACTCCTCCGAGACCCCTATGTTTTATTGTAATGAAATTTTGTGAACCTGGTCATAATAGTCCTTGGTCCACCACTTGTTTATTAGTTTATTTTGATTTAGTGTAATTTTTATATCAAATTGTTAGTATATCAAGATTAGGAAGTTAGATTTGTGTCAAGTTTGATTTTGAGAACACTGTGTTATAATGATTTAAAGTCCGCATCAGAATATGATTTAGCTTAAGGGGCCGTTTGTGTAAGCTTATTTGATAAGCTCGTATATAACCTCAAATAGATAAGCTCATAAGCCCATCAAGTAAGCTTAGACAAACACCCCCTAAAACGCTGTTTGGGATTTGTGTTATTCTGTGCTTGATAAGCAGCTTAATACCCAAGCAATGGCAACCCAGCTTATAGGAATTCAGGAAATAATGTTTGGGTTTGCTTATGTATTGAAAAATGCAATTAGCATCTTAAAAGATATGCAATTCAGATATAGATCTTATCTGCTTCGTTTTACCCCATTAGTCTAAACTGCTTATCTGCTTAAAAATAAGCAGAAAAAACAAACATTTCTAAGCACCATTTTAGTCCATTTACAAGGGTGCCATGGAATTCTCAATGCTCATTTGCTTACAGAAAATTTGATCAAATCTTCATTAGTTACTGTTAGCTTTTTTTGTATGTGATGGCCAGGAAGAAACTGTGGAAGAGTTGATGCAGAATGGTGAAGATCCACTTACGGTTTCTCTCTATCAGATGGATATAGACAGGACTACGTTTCTGTTAAGATCATATCTAAGGACTCGTCTTCAGAAGGTATTATAAACTAGTTTATTAATTATTTCAGAAAGTAGCATTTCTCTACCTTTTTTTAGGGTGTTTGGATGTGTATCGGTGAAAGTGATTATGTGATATAAGATAAGGGGAAAGGGAGTGTGTGGCTGTTATGTATATAAAATTGGGTGTAGAACCATCTAAATGACCGTGTTTTGATAGAAATATAACACGCATCTCTTTTTAGAAAGATGAAGAATATCAAGTAATCACTTATCAAGAGACTCTTCAGTTCTTTGATCCGATTACCAGATGGTGTTCAAAATTCGTCATGTTGTATCGCCATTGTAAGTTTAATACCCGATCTATGGCAGTCTTTAATGTCAAGACATAAGATAAATCACACCTCGTAATCTGCACATGTTTTTACTTTTAGTTAAAATTCATAAATTGTTAATGTATCAAATAAACTTGTGTAAATTCTTGCTGTATTAGCACATTTGCAGTCAAGACCATGCTATAAGAAACTTGTTAACCTTTAGTCCCAATTCCATACCTTATATCAGCATCCAAAAGGCAAAAAAACTATGACCCCATAATTTGCTGAATGACCATATCAACATAGTTTGCAAAAAAACCCATTTAGCCCTTAAATTAAATTGTTGTCATTAAGATCCAATTAGATTCCAAAACTCGACATAGAGCTCAAATTTGATATCTGACCTCCATCTATTATTATGAGGTTCACTAAATATTGTGATGAGCCGAACACTGTTACATAACCAAATAATTCCCCTGTAGTAAGTGCTTAGCATGATATAATTGATATAAAATCACCTACTAAGACAAGAATCAGGCAAAGTTTGATTTGGGATTATATCAGTAAGCTGTCATTTTCAGATGGGATACGATTTAACAAGGAATAAGACTTTAATATTTAAGGGGAAAAAAAAAACCCAGCCCTTGTTTTGTAAATAATGAATCAGAACCGAAACTAAAGCAGATAATCGATCTATTTAGAAACCAGAAGATGGGAGGGTAGATAATCCTGGGAAGAAAAGATTGTTGAGTTTTTGAGATTTATTATCAAAATGAGGTAGTAGTATTCCATGCCTAACAGCCATACATTCACTTTTCCCATATGATAATTAAATTCTAGTAGTCATTTGAAACAAAACAATATGGTTCTGCTGTTTGAAGTAGTATTATACTAATAATGAATTTTTTCCGTGCTTGGCGAAAGCCTGATTATTTAAATAAATAAAATGATTTACTTTTGTGAAATGAGAGTAAAAGTCTCTTAAAGGGTAAAGACACAAGTTTATTTTACTATATTATGTTTAGTTTTGCTGCAACTGACTTTGCTGCGTTTTGGAATTTAACTGATTATATGAAAGACATTGGATATTCATCTAAATCATGCATACATGCTGATTCAATTTATATTACAGATTGAGAAGTTCATGTTTCACATCCAAAAAACTGCTGATCTTTGGGCTCGGCTGTCTAAACAAGAACAGAAGTTTGCTAGACGGTAATGGTCATTTTATTCGGACTTTTAACCTACCACTGCATGATGGACATTTCTTAAAGTTAAAACGTTCAAAATCTTGTGTTTCAGGTCTATTGAAGACATGAAACAGCATTTTGAACAATCTGTTTTGTCTAAGTTGCCGGAGCGTTACAACTCCCATTCAAAGCAATCTGTAATAAGCGAAGAGGATGACATGGGTAATTTTCTCATATCTGAAGTCTGAACTGATTATATGTATCTGTGCAGGGGTGTCGGGGTGTATTTACATGCTCATGTCGGTGTATAGGCTATATGTATGTATGTAAGCTCATCGCGTAAAAATGCTAGTAGCAAACAAAGAGATAATGGAATATAAAAGATATCAGCTATGGGGTTCCTTGATTCCCCTCCCCTGCATTTATTAAGATTCCGAGGCGGCAACATGGGTGGGTTGGATAACGGGTCAAAAGGTTCCACTTTAAACTGGGTAATTGTTAGGAGGTACTGTAATATGCATTAAAAATAGACTTTGTGTAACTTTGAAATATGTGTGTGGGTTGGATAACGGTGCTTCCGTTTCCTTTTAGCTAATTATTTATTTGACCCTTTTGAGGAAAAGCAAAACCCAAATCGACCAATTTATAAGTAAATGAAATTGCCTCATATGCATATAATCTCCACACTTTCTTACGTGGCTGATAAGTTTGGATTCGTTTCCTCTATTTAATTTCAGTTGCGGAACCAAAACTAGATTCATTCGTCATATGCAGAACCAGGAAATTGCCTCATATTTTGTGTTTTTATCCATAAAGATTATTTTGAAGTCTCTTCTACTTATTGACCTTCACGTTGGAGACGAGATGAACTTCAACTTGATGAGACATCTCCTTCACCACAAGAAGGAAGTATTGTGCATTTGACTTGTTTAAACGATACAATTGATTTGGTCGAATGTCCTCCAATGTCAAAACCAAAAGGGCGCCCCAAGAAAATACGACCAAAAGGTGGAATCGAGTTGATAACACAAGTAAATTACATTGATGAAGAAATTTATAAAAATATATTTTTAATTTATAGATTTAACCTTTAGTTTAAAGTTTAAAGGTGAAGTTCAAGTTTGATCCTTAACAAGAGTGTAAGTTCAAGGGTTATTTTAAAAATATTGGTTCAAGTGGGTTGGTTAACACTTAACACCATAAATTGCAAAATCCTATCTTTGGTGCCAAAACAAAGAAAACCCATTAACTTGAGATCTAATGGATTCGGGTTTGGGTGTGTTTTCGGATGACTACGAGAGTTTAATCTCAACAACAGATGCTGATTTGTTAAAACGTTCATGGCGCAATGAAAAAGCTGCCCCTGAATACTTCAGTTTGAGGGTTCTTTGGTTCAGAGATCTCGAGAACAGATTCAATTGATGGTACTTGCTTACTTACTTACAATTTTAGGATTTTATGCTTACCTCTTATTTCTTAAGATATTTTAGTATTTGTATTGCTGGTTGTTGTATAATTAGGGGCGGAATGGCGCGTAGTGTAAATTTTTGTCAAATATCCGGATTTCCTCGAAATGAACCTCATCCCAAAATTTTGTCTTATTAGGGTGTGTTTGGTTAGAAGGTTTGGAATTTAAAACCAGTAATCATACCCATGAGTATAGGCATAAGCTGGTATATAAGCTCAAATAGATAAGCTCATAGGCCAAAAGAACTGAGCGTATGAGCTTACCGAAATTTCAATAAGCTCATAAGCCCATCAGGTAAGCTTAGACACACACCCCCTAAAACGGTGTTTTGGATTTGTGTTATTCCGTGCTTGATAAGCAGCTTAATACCCCAAGCGATGGCGAAACAGCCCACACGCAAGCAAGTTTGGCCGCCCAGCTTATAGGAATTCAGGAAATAATGTTTGGGTTTGCTTATGCATTGAAAAATGCAATTAGCATCTTAAAAGATATGCAATTCAGATGTAGATCTTATCTGCTTAGTTTTCCCCCATTAGTCTAAACTGCTTATCTGCTTAAAAATAAGCAGAAAAAACAAACATTTCTAAGCACCATTGCATGGAATTCTCAATGCTCATTTGCTTACAGAAAATTTGATGAAATCTTCATTAGTTACTGTAATCTTTTTTTGTATGTGATGGCCAGGAAGAAACTGTGGAAGAGTTGATGCAAAATGGTGAAGATCCACTTACCGTTTCTCTCTATCAGATGGATATAGACAGGACTACGTTTCTGTTGAGATCATATCTAAGGACTCGTCTTCAGAAGGTATTATAAACTAGTTTATTAATCATTTCAGAAAGTAGCGTTTCTCTACCCTTTTTAGGGTGTTTGGATGTGCATCGGTGAAAGTGATTATGTATATAAAATTGGGTGTAGAACCATCTAAACAACTGTGTTTAATATAACACCTCTTTTTCAAAAGATGAAGCATATCAAGTAATCACTTATCAAGAGACTCTTCAGTTCTTTGATCTGATTACCAGACTTTGATTATCCATGCCCTCTCAAAATTTCTCCTAAATTTCTATCTAAGAACGGTGTTCAAAATTGGTCATGTTGTATCGCCATTGTAAGTTTAATACCCAATCTATGACAGTCTTTAATGTCAAGACATACGATAAATCACATCTAGTAATCTGCGCGTTTTTTTTACTTTTAGTTAAAATTACAAAATTGTTAAGAGTTTATGCGGTTATGCCTACATATTGATCGTGCCATAATAAACTTGTTAACCTTTAGTCATAACACCATACTATATATCAGCATCCAAAAATCATAAAACTATGACCCCATAGTTCGCTGAATGACCAGAACAACATAGTTTGCTGCAAAACCCATTTAGCCCTTAAATTCAATTGTTGTCATTAAGATCCAATTAGATTCCAAAACTCGACATAGAGCTCAAATTTGATATCTGACCTCCATCTATTATTATGAGGTTCACTAAATATTGTGATGAGCCAAGCACTGTTACATAACCAAATAATTCCCCTGCAGTAAGTGATTAACATGATATAATTGATATAAAATCACCTTGTAAGACAAGAATGAGGCAAAGTTTGATTTGGGATTATATCAGTAAGCTGTAATTTTCAGATGGGATACGATTTAACAAGGAATAAGACTTCAAGATTTAAGGGTAAAAAATCCAGCCCTTGTTTTGTAAATAATGAATCTGAACCGAAACTAAAACAGATAGTCGATCTATTTAGAAACCAGAAGATGGGAGGGTAGATAATCCTGGGTAGAAAAGATTATTGAGTTTTTGAGATTTATTATCAAAATGAGGTAGTATTCTTGGTTCTACACCTATGCTTCCATGCCTAACAGCCATACATTCACTTTTCCCATATGATAATTAAATTCTTGTAGTCATTTGCAACAAAACAATATGGTTCTGCTGTTTGAAGTAGTATTATACTAATAACGAATTTTTTCCGTGCTTGGCGAAAGTCTGATTATTTAAATAAATAATAGATAAAATGATATACTTTTGTGAAATGAGAGTAAAAGTCTCTTAAAGGGTAAAGAGACGAGTTTATTTTACTATATTATGTTTAGTTTTGCTGCAACTGACTTTGCTGCGTTTTGGAATTTGACTGATTATATGTAAGACATTGGATATTCATCTAAATCATGCATACATGCTGATACAATTTATATTACAGATTGAGAAGTTCATGTTTCACATCCAAAAAACTGCTGATCTTTGGGCTCGGCTGTCTAAACAAGAACAGAAGTTTGCTAGACGGTAATGGGTCATTTTTAATTCGGATTTTAACCTGCCACTGCACGATGGATATTAAAGTTATTTGTTGAAAATCTTTTGTTTTAGGTCTATTGAAGACATGAAACAGCATTTTGAGCAATCTGTTTTGTCTAAGTTGCCGGAGCGCTACAACTCCCATTCGAAGCAATCTGTAATAAGCGAAGAGGATGACATGGGTAATTTTCTCATATCTGAAGTCTTAACTCTTAACTGATTATATGTATCTGTGTGGGGGTATCGGGGTGTATTTACATGCTGTAAACCATAAAATAACAAGATTCTTTAGAGCTCGGGGGGACGAGATCGATCAAAATAGATAAGATAGTTCATATTTCTAGAGAGAGACTAGAGAGAGGGTGAGAGGAAATATGTGTGTTTTATTAATAAGAATGAGTTACACACATTTCAAGCACACCCTCCATGGAGAGACATGGAGGGTATTTATAGGCAAGTTACGTGCTAGCTATCTCTACTTTACAGTATTAGTTCCTGCGGTATAAACCAGCTAGTAACTAATAATTGCTGAATATGACTTCTCTTTTAAAGCTAACACATGCTCATATCGGTGTCTAGTCTATATCTATGTATGTAAGCTCATCGCGTAAAAATGCTATTAACGAACAAATCGATGATGGAATATAAAAGATATCAGCTATGGGGTTCCTTGATTTCCCTCCCCTGCATTTATTAAGATTCCGAGGCGGCAACATGGGTGGCTTGGATAACGGGTCAAAAGGGTCCACTTTAAACCGGCTAATCGTTAGGAGGTACTGTAATATGCATTATAAATAGACTTTGTGCAACTTTGAAATCATTACCCGTTTCCTTTTAGCTAATTATTTATTTGACCCTTTTGAGGAAAAGCAAAACCCAAATCGACCAATTTATAAGTAAATGAAATTGCCTCATATGCATATAATCTCACACTTTCTTACGTGGCTGATAAGTTTGGATTTGTTTCCTCTATTTAATTTCAGTTGCGGAACCAAAACTAGATTCATTCGTAATATGCAGAACCAGGAAATTCTTAGGAGCTCTTCCAGTCGATGACAGGCAAGTTATCTTATGTTTGTTATTGATATTGTAAGAAAGATAACTAAACTATTGTCTGACACGAACCAACTTTGATGACAGTGGAGAAGAAAACCCACTGGACATGTATGCAGGGGACATATATGCGCTGCGTTACAAGTCGATTAAACCACTAATTGAAAGCGGCCAACTTGATCTTGTTTGACCTCTTTTTTCTTATTGTTTTAGCTCATGAATGTTATCAGTCTACTTAGTGTAATTGTATGCTATCTAAACAAATATGCGGGTATGTAGGTGTTACAAGTCACTATGCAACGTATAACTGTATCTTATCATTAGTATGACATGGGGTTTGAATTTGTTTAAAAGCTAATGATACATCGTTAAGTACTTTCTGGTATGTTATAATTGTAAGTTTGTGTACCTGGTTGTTCAATTGAAAAGTATCCCAATAGGTTGTGTAAGTTAATTTCTAAGCTCCACCTTTATGTTGCTAATATTTTGATAATGTAGTCTTAATCCCTGAAATATTGCTCGACACTGCTATAACTGTTTTTTGTTCTTTTGTGCTGAAGTGTTAAGTGTTTTGAATTATGAAAACCATCTATTTGGACAACATGACCTCCATAACGAAGATTTAGGGTCTTGATCGATCTGCTTGTTCTTTGGTACATGGTCATTCACAAGATTGGATATCTGCAATAAGTTAGTCTTACTAATGTGGTGTTTGGCACTGAGTTTACTTATATGATTATTGTGGTTGTATTTGTAATGTTTGGATATAGTGAAATGGATTTTCATAGGGTGATTATTTAGGGGTCGGATACAATTACGGATAAACTCGGGATTTAATCCCATAGAGATGATAAATCTTTCACCTGTCAATTCAATATGAGTTTAGGGAGTAGGAATAGAATAGGCTGAGGTCAGGCCGGGTAGTGCCGTCGCAGGCCCAAACATTCCCTAATCCTCATTGCCGAACTTGCTTGACGTTAGATACACCATATTAATTGACACGCTAAGCCTAATTAAAGAAAGAAAGAAGAGGAAGAGAGTCTCAAACATCGTTAAACACACAAATTTAACAAATACTAGTATTCATTAGTCGAAAGTGAGTGTGTGTTCACAAGTTAGCTATTATGAGAACCATTTTGAAAATGTATTTTCTCTCTTATGACGCTATTAGAACATTTTGTATGTGATTTGATTAAATATCAAACATTTCATAATTAGAGAAAAATTTGATCCTCCATCACGTAATTTAAACCAAACTTTGTTACTTTTAAGTTGTAACTAACGATTTTTTGCCAATATCTGATTTTGCACACATGGTACTCGTGGAGGCACACAATGAATTATTAGTGTCCACATATTTTCACCACCAATTCTGACTTTTTTTTGTCTTTTTATTTGTCTTTTTACGATTTCTTGAGGTGAAAACAGTTTTGGCAAAGGTTAACAAAAATATTCATAAACTATAATTCAATTCTCGTTAGAGATATGTGTGATCATCGCTAAAGAATAAGTAATTCTTTTTCCTAACACGCGCGACTGATCATTTTGAGCTGTTAGAGTGAGTCTCGCAAGATGGCTTCCCTTCCCATCTTGAACGTCGTCCTCGAAAAATCCCAAGTATCGCCTCCTAGAGCCACCATTGATACCAGATCGCTACCACTGACTTTCTTCGACATTTCGTGGCTACCCTTTTCTCCTGTTCATAATCTTTTCTTCTATGAGTTCCCAACCACTAAAACTCACTTCGTTGAAACTATTGTCCCCAATCTTAAACACTCTTTATCGATCACCCTTCAGCATTTTTTTCCCTTTTGTCGGTAACTTAATCTTATTTCCTACTCCAAATAAACCCCCCGAAATTCGTTACACTGAAGGTGACTTCGTCCCGGTTACCTTTGCAGAATGCACACTTAATTTTTTTGATCTTACGGGCAATCATCCTCGAGATTGCGATAAATTTTATCCACTTATACTATCCTTGGACACGCTTCAAAAGTATGTGATTATGTTAAAATACCCATATTTTCTGTCCAAGTGACATATTTTCCTAACTGTACGGTATCTCTATTGGAATGAAAAATCACCACTGCCTTGGAGATGCTAGCACTCGTTTTCGTTTCCCAATGGCATGGACATCAATTGCTAGATCAGGGACGGATGAGTCATTTTTAGCTAAAAGAGATTTTCCTTTACATGATAGGCCGGGTGATCAAGCACCCTAAGTTGTATGGAATATATCTAAACAAGGCAAAACTTGAAACTTTATCCCAAGAGTACAAGCCTAAGCTCCTTTCTGGACCAAGTGACAAAGTTCGGGCCACATTTGTGTTAACAAGAACTACCATTAATTTCTTGAAGAAACACGTATCAGCACAAATTCCAACCTTACAATACATATCATCTTTTACAGTAGCATGTGCTTACATATGGAGTTGCATTGCAAAATCACGCAACAATGAATTACAAGTATTTGGGTTCATTATTGACTGTAGGACTCGTCTGGTCCCAACCGTCCCTTCTAACTACTTTGGCAACTGTTTAGCAACATGTGGAACTATGGCAAAAACAAGCGCTTTAATCGAAAAAGATGGATTTGTGACTGCTGCTAAGTTACTTGGAGATTGTTTTCATAAAAAGTTGAACGATAAGGATGGAATTTTAAAAGATGCTGCGACCTGGTATGATTTTTCCTAGGAAAGTTTATGACTCGTGGTAAATGCAATGTTATTTGATATCAAGTTGAGCTTCCAATTTTTATGCTGCTACAAATGGTGCAGCCGATGGAAACACATCATTAGCTCGCTTTGGAGAACAAGTTGATCAGATTAACAGGCCGAGAAGAGGCATTAAGAAGCCAACCTGGATGAATGAGTATGTGAGCCCCAAGACTAAAGCTTCATGTTACTGTTAGATTTTGGGTTGTTAATATTTCCTTTCTTTTTTAAGACTGCCTCATTATCAGAGACGGGTTATGAAAAATATTTTCATTTCTATCTTATATACTAATTTTCGTAGGACCTTTGCTTTTAACCATGATGCACACGAAATTTACAGAAGTTTAACAATGTGCTTTCATCTTGGCATATAAATCATTTGTAGATAACAACAGTCAGCTTCCATTTGGAACCAATTTTGATTTCAAAATGTGGAAATTAACTCAAAATAAAATTAAATAGTGTTAGTTTGCACATAGCAAATTGCTGAATGCAGTCACAAACATCAGTTACAGCAACAGAGGCACATGTGCTATGCTATGGATTTGCAGTAGCAGCAGTAGTGAAAAACGTGGCCATATACAACTGAAACATATATAGCACCGTTTCAATGCACACATTTAATGGAATATAAACATAAATATCATGTTGTTATACAAATTTGATGATTTATTAGACTATGCATTTGAATATGTCACCCATATGACAAATGCCTTACAAATTATAAAGAGAATCATGAACACAATATTAATAAGGACAACATAATTAAAAGGCACAATAACACGTAATAGTATATATGACCGAGTATTACTTGCATTCCAGATGACCTATGCGGATTCTCTTCCTCTCTTCATCTTGTCAACTCTTAGCACCACTGCGACGTATATCTTGTCCACGGTTTCCTCAGCAAACATGAAAAGCTTGTGTCTCCAATGTTTCTTGAACAACAAAACTCCAATAACACCCCAAAATCCTGCTGCAAAACCACACATTATGTCCATGTAGAACCATGCCTTGTTTGATTTATGATTAGCTTCTTTGCTGTTTTTGTGCATTGTTGTTTGGCCTTCATTATTGGAGCAATTCTTTGGTAATGGAGCACCACATAGGTCTCTGTTCCCAACATATATTGACGGATCCGTAAGGGTCTGCAATTGAGTTCCTGTTGGAATTCGTCCGGACAAGTTGTTGTGTGACAAATTCAAATGGCTCAAAAAATTCAAAGCTCCAATGCTTGGAGGGATTGGACCGGTCAACTGGTTTCCTGAGAAATCAAGAGAATTTAACGCCTTCATGTTTCCAATGCTGTCTGGAATGCCACCGTTGAGATGATTATTAGACAAATTGAGACCCACCAATGCAGAAAGTGACATAAGCTCGACAGGTATTTCTCCGACAAGGTTATTGCTTGAAAGATCCATGTTTTTGACGTATATGAATGTGGTTGTAAATTCAAGAGAGACACCTTTCATCACCTGATTCAGATTTTCTTCAGACATGGAATTTCTAGCATCTTCTATAAAAGAGCTACCGTTAATCATACCATTCAACTTTCCTAGACAACGAGGGATGGGACCCATTANACCTGATTCAGATTTTCTTCAGACACGGAATTTCTAGCATCTTCTATAAAAGAGCTACCGTTAATCATACCATTCAACTTTCCTAGACAACGAGGGATGGGACCCATTAAGTTGTTGCGTGCCACATCCAAAATTTGAAGATATGAATTATTGCACAAAGATTGAGGAATACTTCCAGTGAAGTTATTCTTGTGTAGCCTGAAAACTGCCAATTTTGTTAAGTTTTCTCCAATCCATTCGGGTATGTTCCCAGAAAACTGATTGTCGCCCAAATCTAAGATTTCCAAACCTTTTAAATTCCCCAATTCTCGAGGAAGCTCACCAGTGAAATGATTGTCGTTCAGGTTTAGCCTTATTAACGTTGATGATTGTGTTAATATAGAACTTGGAATGACACCAGATAATTGGTTTGAGCTCAATTGCATGGTATACAAGTTTCGCATATTCCCAAGACATTCAGGAATTCTCCCAGTGAACCTATTTCTGGAAAGATCAAGAAATTCCAAATCAGTCCTTCTACACAATGAAATAGGAATCGACTCATTGAAAAGGTTATCTTGCAGAAATAGTGCTTTAACATAACTATCTGATACATCAACAGATCCTTCATTAGGAAGGTTTGTTAAAGGTCCGCTGAGTCTATTGTGAGAGAGATCAAAGAATTCAACGACTCGCATCTTCCGCAACCATGTTGGCAGAGGTCCTGTAATACTAGCATTAGACAACCTTAAATCTGTAAGTTTCTTTTGTGTTCGGAGCCACTGTGGAAATCCATTTATAATCTTGATGGAACTGAGATCAGCACCTATCAATTGAAATGGAGGTTTCCACTCACGTGAAACATTGAATGTCAGCTTACTGTTAGAAGAGACATACAAGTACTTCAACATCGAAAGCTTTGCAAAGTGGGCTTCAGTAATTACTCCTTCTAAAGAATTTTCAGAAATATAAAGATCTCTGAGTTTGGTGAGTTGCCCAATAGAAACTGGAACAGTCCCATTTAACGAGTTTGAAGACACTGAAAACAGTTGTAGTGAAACAAGTCTTCCTAGAGATGTTGGGACGTGACCAGTTAACTGATTGAAACTAAGATCCAAATNAGTAATTACTCCTTCTAAAGAATTTTCAGAAATATAAAGATCTCTGAGTTTGGTGAGTTGCCCAATAGAAACTGGAACAGTCCCATTTAACGAGTTTGAAGACACTGAAAACAGTTGTAGTGAAACAAGTCTTCCTAGAGATGTTGGGACGTGACCAGTTAACTGATTGAAACTAAGATCCAAATATCTTAAAGCAGTTAAACTTCCAAAGGATTCTGGGATTGAACCGTTCAATTGATTAGCATAAAGATCCAACTCTTCCAATAATCTTAATCTTCCCAGAGATTCTGGGATTTGACCTGTTAATTCGTTTTCTGATAAACTTAAGCTTCTTAAATTGGCCATTCTTCCCAAGGAGTCTGCAGGAAATGCACCTTTTAAACTCTCATCTAATTCCAGCCTCTCGAAAGCGTATTGGGAGCATTCTGATACATTTTTTGGTGAGTCACTCAATTCAATTCTAAATTGATTGTACGAAACACTCAGTTCTTTCAAGTGACACTGTCTCCAGATTCCAACATCCTCAATATGCTCAAAGTTGTTTAAAGAAAGATCAAGCCTTAAAAGGTTAGGCATGATAGGAACCGATGAATTCAAACTGTTTGATGAAAGGTCAAGGGATAATAGAGAGCTCATGTTTGTTAAAGCAGATGGAAATCTGCCTTCAATCAAGTTCTGGCTAAGATCCAGGTGTTGGATGATAGAAATTGCGGTGAAATTAAGATGATTGGGAGATAGATGCGTGTTTTGGAGGCCACAAACTGACAAACGCATCTGAGGAAAATAATGGATCATGCTTAGAAAGTTTGTAGAATTGTGTGAAAGACTGAAATTGAAGTATGAAAGGTCCAGGAATTCTAGGGATGTCATGTTCTGAAAAAAGCCTGGAAATTGACCTTTGAAATAATTGCCGCCAAGATCTAGATGCTTAATGTTGGCAAGTGTTTTACTCGAATTACTAAGAGTACCAAGATCAGCATTCGTAAGCTCACATCCTGACAAACTTAACATTTCTAAGGAAGACATCAAGTAAAACAACATGTCACGGTTTTGAGCCTTACTAAGATCTACTTTACTCAAGTCAAGATACTTGAGTAATGAAAGGCCAGATATCCATGACATATCATCTGACATCAGCCTGTTGTAACGGTATGTGTAACTGTATGTGCTTGATCCGAAATCAAGAACTTTTAAACTTGAAAGATTTCCGATGTGAGGAGGAATAACACCAGAAAAATAGGCATTGGAGAGATTGAGGTAACTTAGCTGTTTCAAGGATCCAATGAACTCAGGGATCCGACTTCCTCGAAAATTATTAGCACTCAAGTCCATGAATTTTAGATTCCTCAAGTGTCGTAAAGAAGAGCTCACCTCGTTACCAACTAACCATTCTTTAACACCATTTATGTCTTCGCCTCCTCTGAGATGAAGGCTTTCAACTTTCCCAGTAACTTTGTCGCAATGAACTCTTTCCCACTGGCAACAGTCATTGCCAACCCATGATGACAACATATCAGCGTCATCGTAGACACTGTGTTTGAACTTGAGTAGAGCTAATCGCTCTTGCTTAGAGCAAACTGCAGCCGAGATATTTTTTGGAGCACACAAACATGTATGTATGTTTGCAACAAGAGATATACTTAAAACCAGAAAGATCAACAAAAACCAGTGATTCGCCATTTTTAGTAGTGGTAAAATGCAAAGTGTAAAGATGGGTTCAAATGATCAACCAATTAGTCCATTATATGTTGTCACATAAGACTTGGAAGTCATTGTGGTCAATGGAAAATTTACATCCACAAAATGTATGGAAAATTTACATCCACAAAATGTATTGATTTCTTATCCTGGATATATTTGGCTACACCTTATAAGTCTTGACAAGGAAAAGTTGAAGTCAACAAAGTATATGTACATTTCCGTTTTTATTTTTTGTGGTTTTGTTTTTAAATCTTCATGTGGATTTGGAGGGATGCTTTTGATTTTCATTTTAATGTTAAAAATATTTATTTGGTTTTTGACATTTGAGAAGGAGGGAAATACAGATTTTGGTTGGAGGGAATTGACAAGTGGATTTCATGGGAAAACCAAAACTTTTAAAAGGTTTTGTATTTCAGGATTTTCAGCCCAAATTGGCGCCTATGATTCACCAAATAATTAGTCATTTTCTCATACTATTCAACTTTGATCTTAAATAATTTTTTTTATATAATACTTGATGAAAAATACATAGGTCATGTTTGGCAACACCTTTTTGGAAGCGTTTAAGAGCGGTAAGCGACAAGCGTTCCAGTCTTAATGCTTGTTTGACAACACTGCTACTAGCGTTTAACAACACCTCAAAAGCTTGCAATCTTAATGCTTCTTAAAGAAGCTTTCCAATATACCGCTAGCGTTTTACTTTTAATATTACCAACTACAGCTACGTTACCAAATAACATTCATTCATAAGTATATGCCCTTTTTAGTAATTTTACATTTTATAATTATAACTACAGCTACGTTACCAAACACGTTTTTTAAATAAGCAACTAATGCTTACTGCTACTGCTTACTGCTACAGCTTACTGCTTACTGCTTATTGCTACTGCTTACTGCTAACTGTCTCCAAACATAGCCATAAATGGATTGAATTTTAAATGTATTTTCATTAGTATTATATAACAGACAAAAAAAAAAATACTTAAGGTTAAATTGAAAAATAAAAAACTTTAAAAAGTCAAACAGAACATTTATTTTGGGACGAAAGGGTAACTAATAAGTAAACTTTTCATCAGTTAAATATCATATATGTCCTATACTCATTTTTCATTGGTTAAAATATAATATGAGACGGAGGAAGTACAAACTTCATTGTATTTTACATTTTTCTAATCGAGTTGGTGCATTTATTTTATGCTTTTAGTCACGGCACTATCAAAACTTGTTAATGGAGTGATTGTACTATCGGATTTTGCTAAATAAATCGTTCTACACGACGTTCACTTACTTCACTCCACTATTTTTATGGTTTTATAAAAGAACCATTTATTAATATTCAAATGAATAAAACCTCTATCACTTTTCACACTATACATCAATTTCGATATTGTACAAATTGTTTTTACTATAAAAAGAGTATTTTTTAAAACCAATAATAGCGGGTTTGGACGAGTTTTGTTGTATCAAAATATAATGACGATGAACCTGTTGTAATAACCTTATTTATTTTATTTTTTTGAAACAACAAATATATTAAGAAATCCAACTAAGGGGAAGAAAAAAGAGATACATCAAAAGGAGACAAAAGAAAAATAAAAGAAAATAAAATAAAAGTCAACGACTCATAAAAACACCAAGACTAATACCCTACTGATTCTCAAGTGAAGTAAAAGAAAGGGTGGGAGAAGACATCCATATAGACCAGTCTAACACCTATTTGAAACTCATAATCAAGCCATCTGTTGGAGATGAGGAAAAAGATCTTTACGGAGAATAGAAGGCACATCATCGAGACACGTGGACCACTTCATTCCGCCACTTTCAGATATACCAAACAAGGGACCGAGTAACCCACGGAAAGCTTTAGCGCCCACTTGTTAGCGAAAGAGATCCCGTACCCATAGATAAAGTCATCCAAAGAAAAACCCGACAAATCCACACCCCACCAGCTCCCTACCTTAGCCCAAACCGATTTCAATAAAGGGCAATTGACAAGGTAATGATCTAAAAGCTCAATCTCTGAGTTACAAAGAGGACAAAGAGTGGACGAGACCTAAACACCCCTAGAAGAAAGGTTGGGTTGTGATGGCAGCCCAAGTTCGAGCGGTCTAAAATACGGTCATGTATTATAGTCAAAAGATAGTCAACACTGAATTTCCGAGAGCTATGTAAACTCCACTACCAACAATCACAATCACAAGTATCACCAGATAAGGACATGACATCATCTAACGAGCGACCACGAGATAGAACCCTCCAATTCCAGCAGCCGTGCCAAACACCAGAATATACCAATTAGAGAGGATTTTAGATGGGAGATATCAGCTTGCAACTTGTTCTCATAATGTTGCATTTTGGATTATTCTAGTGATAAGATGCTTGATTATAGCCATTATATATAACCCGACCTTTGATGTTTACCAAATCGCAGTTAGCGGAACATCTAAAGTCATCGAGGCAAACAAAAACATATGATGCATAGACGAATCCGTTGGCAAGTTCAACGTCATTTAANGAAACAACAAATATATGAAGAAACCCAACTAAAAAATACAAGAAAATAAAATAAAAGTCAACAACCTTTAAAAACACAAGACTAATACCATTCCCAAGCGAGTAAAACAAAGGGTGGGAGAAGACATCCGCATGTCGTGGACTACTTCATTCCGCCACTTCCAGATATACCAAACAAGGGACCAAGTAACCCACGGAAAGCTTTAACGCCCACTTGTTAGTGAAAGAGATCTTGTACCCATAGATCTTGTACCGTTAGCCCTGATTTCACTAAAGGACAATTGACAAGGTAGTGATCTAAAAGCTCAATCTCTGAGTTACAAAGAGGACAAAGAGTAGACGAGACCTAAACACCCCTAGAGGAAAGGTTGGGTTGTGATGGCAGCCCAAGTTCAAGCAGTCTAAAATACAGTCATGTATTATAGTCAAAAGATTGTCAACACTGAATTTCCGAGAGCTATGTAAACTCCACTACCAACAATCAGAAGTATCACCAGATAAGGACATGACATCATCTAAGGAGCGACCACGCGATGGAACCCTCCAATTCCAGCAGCCGTGCCAAGCACCAGAATATACCAATTAGAGAGGATTTTAGATGGGTGATATTCTAGTGTTAAGATGCTTGATTATAGCCATTATATATAACCCAGACCTTTGATGTTTACCAAATCGCAGTTAGCGGAACATCTAAAATCATCGAGGCAAACAAAAACATATGATGCATAGATGAATCCGTTGGCAAGTTCAACGTCATTTAAAGTATAAGATACAACTTCTCAAAGCATTTTTGCTTCAAATTTTGCAATACTAGTTCATGTAAACACCACCGAGAACAATGACTTAGGACTCCCTATACATGGTTTCACGTATATTATCAAGGAAAAAGCTGTACATAACCTGTTGCGATAGCAATGCCTAATATAATTATAGGAGGTAAAAGCACAAATGCTCCAATGGTGGCAAAGAAATTTGTATCATTTCGTTGTGATACTTCATTTAGGTAAGACTGCCTTTTTATATTTCTCTTTTGGGCAACAGTTAAAAGCTTTGGCACTCTCATTTTTTTCCCCAATCGCATGCTGAAGTCATCATCACGGTCACCTACCAACTCCACTAGCTTTTCGCGGATCGTAAGTTCTCTATAGTTTCCATCACTTCCAGAACCTGGTAGCCACATGAATCCGTCATTGCTCTATACATGCATAAGAAGATCACATATAGAAATGTACTAGAGGTGGCAATTTATCACCCATTTACTTAATGGATATGCTGACTAGCGATATGCTCTATCTCTAATGGGTCAAACAACTAGCATAAAAAGTGATCAGATGAGCAGAACGGGTTAAACAGGATCAAGAAATACATTACTATTGGAATAATCATACTTGACGCACTATTTTTTTTGAAAAAGAGTAAAGTTTTGGGAAAAGAGTGTAGCAGGTCAACCCAAACAGGATAAAATTACCCATTTTAACCCGCACCCGTATTGACAATTACCTAACTAACCAACCAGCCCATTTTTCACCTCTAAAAACTACGAATATAAGTTGGTTGGTTATTTCTAACATATGAACTGAACAACCCAAAACCATGGTTTGCACATTAGAAAGAACATATAAACTGTCATTACACAAAATTCTGCGACTCGATCTTAAAGCCAGAATAGTGTGGAATGTCTTTAAAACGTTTTTTTTGGGTGACCCGCTTGTCAGATTTTGTAAACCAATAGCATATAGTCTGCATTACATATATACATCTCAAATTCTTTACTAACTACAAACCAAAATTGAGTTAATTCAGCAAATAAATGACGCGATATGATAAATCAAAATTCTAACTTGATATAATTTTGACCGAATAGTTATTCACGTACCACTAGGAGATGTGGTGGTCAGCTGTTCCAAGAGATCGAGCTGTGTGCGAGTAGAAGGTGATGCAGCTGCTTAACATAAAGTAGGAAACCAGGTCAGAGCGACACTCGTGTTATGATATATAAAGTCAGATCATTATAGCTTATATGAAAGGACAACTTGTACATCTCGTAAGACCTTCTACTTATGCATATGTGCATAGTGTAAATTAGAGTCTAGAACCCAAAAATAGCTCGTCTAATAGTAGATAAAAATGCATCCAGCTAGTTGAATGGGACATAATTCCCTCTGACTTAAAAGAATCAAAATATCAACTCTGTGATGCCCAATGAAAATCATCAACGCGTCCTTTCTTGGGAAAACTTTAAAAGTAAAGCTACCTTTCTTCCATAGTATATCACTTCCATTTAGTGTTGGTACTGATTACGGTCCACACTGTTATCTATTTTATCACTACCTAATCATGTTAACAACACCAAACTACCAAAGCACTTATATTAAGCCATTTATTAGGTTGGTTCTCGCCACCTTTATGAGATAGATGGAGCAACCAAAGTATATCGTAAATGGTTGTTAATAAGTTCACTCCTGTTAAAATTTTGCCAAAATACAATATATCAGTGAAGGGGGTGCAAGCTTCTATGAGTCACACAAGGCTGCCTACTATTGATGCCTGAATTTCACCACAGTTTACAGACTTTCATTTGCATCAGCAATATAGTACTCAGATAGTAGACCATGTTCTTTCTGTTGCTCCATGTTGCTGTTTATTGTATGATACTAATCTCAAGTGAGGCCTTATCTAATCAGTGAATATGGATCTCATATTTAGTTAGTGGTTCAGGTACTTTGACACATTACTGTCAACAATGTTTTCGACCTGTCACAATGCTCTTGTAAACCTTCAGCCAAGTGGAAACACACCAAAGCACATAAACTATCGTAAATAAAGAAAAAGGGTTTTCTAGCTATTCGTGGATGGTTCGGAAGAATTGATTATCTTTCCACCATAGCCCCGGCAAACCTAAGTCCGGCACGTCGCATATAATAGCTACGAGCTGCTGTAAGCGTTGTTGCGTGAGTACTACATAAGATCAATCCGTGCTGTTTATGGTTTCAAAGAAAGAGGTATAATCAACTTTTGAAGTTAAATGGACTACTTCCTTTACCTTATGAAATATTGCATCGTTTGACTCAAACATGTGGTTTAAGAATATTAATGGACTATTAAGTATTAACTAGATATCTGGACTAACCCTTTCTTGATGGCAAAACAATAGCACCATATTCATGAGTAACAGTTAACATCGACAACTTGTAAACTGTAAGAAACATTTTGGGAAAACACGTGATACTATATTTTCATGGCAGATGGGCAGATCCCAAAACAGAATATTTTCCACAGTTTATTGCGGGAGGTCCATTCGTTTTTGGAAACTTGACAAACAAACTAACACCTCATCGCCCTAGCATATCCTAACACGATAACTGAGNAAAAGAAGCTTTGTTCGAACAGGACAACAAGAAATCAATCACGCATCACATCTTAAGCTAAATCTATTCGTATCACACTATCACGGCACGTGTGGAGTGTGACTAATACAAATTCAAAGATCAATTCCATTGTACTCTTACTTTTGGTCACAGAGATTAAAAACCAAGACCCTGATTCCTTGAATAAACTTTCTGTGTGGCTGTGTGCATTGCTTTGTACATGAAAACTACAACTCTTATAAAAAATATAGTCTTTTTTTCAGATTTATGTGTACCTTGAAGATTAGTAAGTTCCTACTTCCTATCTATCTTTACAATAAGCTGAGGCTTTAATCTTGTCATCACTGACAATATGGGGTCAGCACCGACCCAACCCATCACTAAGGCGAAAGCCTCTCAGCTCTGAAGATTCCCATTAAGATGATTAGGTCACGTATACCCATATATGCTTACAAATACAGAAAGAAAAAAGACGATAAAAGGGTAACTAATAATTCTTATAGCTATCTTCTTCCTCTTATTCATTATCACACTAGGGGTGGCTTCTGAAGACTACCCGTATATATCCATCCTACATAGTTTAATACAAACATTGAAAACAGCACACATGAACAAGTTAATCATGTATTACTTTTGCTTGAATAGGGTGTTTGGATTACTAATCTAAGTGCTTATGAGCAGTAACAAGTGTTTGGCAAAAAAAAACGTTTATTTGCTCAATTTCCATTTCAAATAAGTATCTTAATAACTGCTTATTTCTATGCAGTTATAAGAAAATACTCTATGCATCTAAAAATAAGCAATCCTAAACACAACCTTAAAAGTGGATCACATCAGAATTCACACAGATGATTATTGCAAGACATTCTCTGTCCCAGTATGATCTAACAGCCGAGCCGGAGCCTGAGCCGGAGCTCCAAGTGGGAAAATCTAAGTTAGAATTACGGGCTCAACTCGTATCGCAATTGAGCCTAATTCCGCCTCTACAACTCCTACGTAATAAAAACCTATAACTTTCCTAAACTCCAAATTCATATAATCTTCTATTTCTCATAAACTAACTTATTTTGTATTGCACCATTATCATATCAGCAAAAACAGCTTAAAAACATATCAAATATCATAATCAAACAAGAACATACCTGAAGTGTTACTTGGGTCATTATCATCATTTGCATCACTTCCTTTTTCTGACAAAGCAGAAACAACACTTCCACTAAAAGATATTTGTTTGGTTTTGTGACAAGGAGCTAAAAATGAATATGAATATTTTGGATGAATGCAAACTCCCCTAGTATTTATTAATGCAGACATTTTTGTAAACTAACTGGTGATGCATTTTGAAAGTGTTACTGTATGTGTTTTATTACATGGCTTGTGTTTTAGAATATTGTCTTTTTGCTTGTTTGTTAATGTGTGGGTGTGGTTTGGCTTTGTTGGCAAAAGGATTTTTATGAGCCACAAATATTGTAAACATGCCTATGTTTTCTTTGTAGAATATTTTCCTAACATGAACACATTTTTGTGACAATATGATCAATTTTCTACTACTAAGATTACTAACTTTAAACAAAAACGTCTATGCACAAAATAAAACATCCCGTCGATCGACTCATGTTAAGGAGTCACATCCTTCTATCGCACCTTTTTGGATAGCTACTGGCCGTCGATCGTACCTTTTTATAGTAGGACAAATCAACGTATAATAAGCTTCGGTCCGTTAAAATTTAGAGTTTATCAAGCTTTATAGTCTATATATATATCTCATTAATAAAATACAATACCGAAGGTGGTTTCATTTGTCTAACAAGAAAGACCCGGTTATTAGGTTACTCTATTACTTCAGAAAATAAAATAAGTTTTTGATAGTTGATGAGGTACTTTCCATTTCTCTTCCTTTCCCATTTTTTTACTTTTTCTGTAAAACGCTTGATTGTTGATACTCGAAAACACAAGATATTAAATAATTTGTTTGGGCTCAATAAGCATGGTATAATGAACTTGCTGAAATCCATGCAAAGCTGGACTAAATTGGGCCGGTCTATTAAATTTGGGCCAGGTAGGTTAAGCAAAATCTAGATGTGTTTAATCATCAGGTAATATCGAACACAAAACTACAATCTTGTGAGTTAATCTCTAGAGAATGTGATGTGAGAATCCTACAAACACAAAAAGACTTTACCAAGGAAGAACAAATTTATACTTGATAAGTGAATGATTTAGCGAATCCATGGGTTTATATATCCAATAATGAATTTGAGACACATAAGATTTGAAGTTATGTACTAAACTTGGCGCATGCTTGGCCTAACTATACAAACAAACTAGTTATTCAACATTAATTGTGTCTTACCTTAGCCGGTTCGACATATACAGTTGATAACCTGGTCTCAAACCGCTAATTGTAATTGTTAGCAATTTATGGCATAAATCTAATAATGCACATTTCAACCCGGCCGAAAGGCATGAAAGACCACGTGTTATTATATCGATCTTTAACTTTAATAATTTATTTATGAGCAATACAATATTTAAACTTAGAAACATAAACTAATATACTTTTTTAACGTGTTGTTAAGATGAAGACATCCGAACAAACATCATTTGAATTTTGGGCAGCACATTTTTTAATCACTCTAGTTAGATTTTGGCTGTGCCAACATCTCGTCTATCAATTTTGTCTTGTACTTGACGATCGTTCGATAAGGACATAATACCACTTGTCCTTGTGGATAATTCAGTAAACTGCAACGATCTTTACAAATGTGCATTAGTCAAAAAAGAATAACTACTTAAGGGTAATTACCGGGTAGAAAATATAAGAAACCGAGTGAATGAAACCAATCATTACCTGAAAGACGTAAGATGTGGCCTACACGGTTATACAAAGACAAATATATAGAATAAGTACATATTTGTAAAATGTTAAAGACTTGAACGAGTCATTAACGTATGAATTTGGTTGCGTTGATGTAGAAAATTTTGGTTTCCAATTTCACTTGGATATTTCAATTTGTGGGTCTATGTCATTGTGTCGTACATCCATATTCCATAACTATGAACTTTAATTCAATTAAATGAAATAATGAATAATGAATATGATCAATTACTTCCCATAACGTGCAAATTTAAACAACGACGACTAAATTATTGTGACGTACATCCGTAACCATAAGTGTTTTTTTTGTAAAATTGAATGCTAATAATATCTCAATAGTTGATAGGGCGAATTATTCATTTGACTTGTATTTTTTAGATACGTATAAAATTAATTCACTGAAAGATAAGTATTTTGTTGTGTCAAACTTATGCTTAGTTATGATATTGAAATAGATGAATACTAGATCCACATAAGTATTACACGAAAAAAATTCACACACTGATGTGTCAAGAAGTGATTGATTTAATCAGAGAGAAGAGAGAGAGAGAGAAAATATAGCAAAATAGACCAATCACTTCTTGACACATAAGCGTGTTGATTATTATTATTATTATTTTTTTTGTATAATTTTTATGTGGGTCTAGCATTTTCATTGAAATATATCGTAAATTCCATTGTTAAAATAAAAAGACAGAGAATGACTATCATATGACATATGTATTATTGTGTAATTAAATAGATTATAGACCTGTAAATTAATTAAGCATGTTATATCTCTTATGCATGTAAAATATACTCTATGGTTTAAAATGGCAACTTTGTTTCTTTAAAGCAAAAGATATACATATCGTTTAATCTAACACTTAGGTCATGTTTGGCAACACCTTTTTGGAAGCGTTTAAGAGCGGTAAGCGACAAGCGACAAGCGTTTCAGTCTTAACGCTTGTTTGGCAACACTGCTGCTAGCGTTTAAAAACACCTCAAAAGCTTGCAATCTTAATGCTTCTTAAAGAAGCTTTCCAATATACCGCTAGCGTTTACTTTTAATATTACCAATTTACCCTTAAAAAATAACATTCATTCATAAGTATATGCCCTTTTACGTAATTTTACATTTTATAATTACAACTACAGCTACGTTACCAAACACGTTTTTTAAACAAGCAACTAATGCTTACTGCTACTGCTTACTGCTACAGCTTACTGCTTATTGCTACTGCTTACTGCTACCTGTCGCCAAACATAGCCTTAGTCACTTACTAAACCTACTCATAAATACATTAACCTTATGAATGATTGAATATCGTTTACGTGTATGCGTTGATAGATTCAAACCTTATAAAGTGAATATAACATCATCAAGGTTGTGAAACGATAGAAAAATAGAAATACAATACATAGTGACAAATCTAGAAATTGCATGATTTCAACGCCGGATAAAACACACCAATGACCTACGTAACAGTAGTAGGCCCATAAATTTCCAAAAAAAGACATTTTGTGTGCTATGCTATATATATGTTACCATTGCATACGCAACCCTAAAGAATTATTTGATTTTATCTATCTCTATTAATCTATATAAACAAATTTTTACTAATGCATTTGATTAAGACACGTCTATTTACACAATAAATATTTATTTTCTAGATGTTTAACGAATCCTTGCCCAAAAGTTTGCACCATAAACAATTTCTTAGAAAGTATAAGGACACTGCGCAAATTACATTGAATGCAGTGGTGACTAATATCGTAAACTAGATGCCACATCATCTTTTCATATCAACACCAAATGTACTTCATTGGATACATAGAATTGGTAAGAGAAAGGTTTATAATGCCAAAACATTGAAAAATATAGTAATTAGAAGGAATGTACGACATGAGTAGTAAACCACGCTATTTATAAGAAAAAAGAGTGCAAAAACACATGACAAAAACGTGTTAATTTCATATTGTAGCTACTGGTTAATTTCCTATCGATGTTCCACATTCAAATTTTGAATGTTCATCGCCAGCATCGCAGTATATCTCATGTGTGACGAGATTGACGGTGACTAGCGTGATAGTTACTCAGACACCATAGAAAGTGGATAGGGAAAACGACAAATTTTAGCATATCGTAGCTATCGCAGAGAATCGCTAAGATATTGTAGAAGTTCGTGGGTTATCGACTTCATTTTACGTTTTCGAAATACAACTCGAAACCATGTCAAAATGTATCTCAAAAGAGGAAAGTATTATGGATTGAATGGTACGATTTCTAGAACGTAGAACATAACACGATTAGAGATGTCGAGGATTTAATCGGCTATGGGTATGTAAATAGTAAGAATAAGATTAAAAAAACAAAGCACAACAAAAAGTGTTTTTGAAAGTTTTTTATAAAACAAAACAAAATTCAAAGAGTGCACTTTTGAATCATTTTGATAAGAAAGGGAAAGTGATTTGCACAGTTTATTATTTTTATTTGAATACTCTAATGTACAAATAGTTAAAACATATTATATTCAAAATACAACTATCTAATATCTATATCTATACTACATATAATGCATGGAGCACTCTCTCTCCAAAATTTTCAGATTTACAAGAAATAATGCATGGTTTACAACACTTTAATGCAGCTAATTATCATAATTACAACAAAGTAAGCATATAGTACAACAAAAACAAGCGTGGTGTCATTTTAAGACCAAAATTCTATCAAACAACATTAATGCTATTAAATAGTAGTCACTAAAACACCCTCTATATAAGAAATACAAAATATGAAGCATTGTTTACAACTATTTAGAGCACAAAGATAACTAAAAAAGTATTATACAACACATATAATTAATACACTATTTAATTTACCCTCTCACTAAAATACACAACCACCGCAAATGCTCAGATTGACTGGTCAACGAGGGGCCTATTAGAGAAATGGCCAGGGTTCAAAGCCCACCTCCTGATAAGTACAGTCACTGGGACAGGTGCTCATTGCCTGGGGCCGGGCCCTTGGGGGAGGGTCCAGTTGGCATCCTTAGGATGCATGGGACCAGGGTGATCCCACCATTCTTCACCTTTTGGAGAAAATACACAACCATTTTACCGCAATGTACAATCAAATTAAGCTTCAAAAATATTAACCTTCCAAAACATAAATCTAAAATCCAATAGTCAAAATGGAAAAAAAAATGAAACAAGATTTATACTAAATGATTCAACAGTAAAAAATCTCTACAACTAAAGTCAACAATAATCTTACAAATCCAAAATCCATAACAGACAATCAACATCCTACGTACTACTGTCCACGTACACCCTTAAGCCATGAAATGAAAATAAAGAAAGAACCACAGTCAACACAACACAATAACTACTCATTATCAAACAACCGAGACTTGGAAATAACAAAAAAGAACAATCTCAGTCTTCTCTTTAATACTCATAAATTTGTTTGTTAAAACAAGAGTATAAGAGTAAACCATCATAGATCTTGAAAGTAATTAAGAGGACAACAAACAAACAACCTACCCAAGACCTCTTTAATGAGATCTTGACGGACGTAGAGTGCTTCGGTTACGTTTGAAATAAAGAAGGTTTATGTTGCGTTTGTGATAAGGAGATGGAAGAAATATTATTATAATGCTGCATTTTTTATATGTAGGAAGATGAGCTATTTAGGTGTGTGAATGCCATGGAGATATAAGGGTGGATTTATTTGATGTGTTGTGTTCATTTGTTAAGGAGTTATAAGATTGGAAATATTGAATATGCGTATTATTTTGGAGAAGGAGATATTTGGTGACTACAAGTTTTTTTTAGATGGAGAGCAGGTTGGATGAGGACCTTGAATGTGTGATGTGTGTTTAGGTTTCCATAATGAAGAACTTATATTCTAAAGGGTGTAGGGTTTGTTATGGATTTGGGATGGACATTAGATAATAATATGTGCTTGCTGGATTTTTTAAAGTTGGGTTGTGAATTGGTCGTTAGTATGGGCTAAATCTGAAAATTTTGTTAAATTAATTGTGAGGTTGAGTTTATCTAACTATCTTCACAATATTACCGTGTATCGTTTTTATATTTTTAAAAGAATCGCATATGCACCCTACAATTTTTGTATGAAATAGTTTTTTTGTTCTTTTTTTTTTTTTTTTACTTAAAATCTCGCTATTTGTAAAATTATTGTCACAAAACGCATATAGCTAAAAAAACGTTGCTCGCCAAAATTTTAATTTCAGGCTACCCGCCGCTGCATCGCGCAGATACCCTGCTAGTATATGATGATGTGTGCCAATAAAAATTGAAATGTGCAAATCAATTCCAATAATAAAAATAAAAAAATAAATAAATAAGTACTAACACGCTATACAAATCATTTGCTTTATATTATTTATAGAAATAATATCTCATAACTTTATTTTCCACCAACCAAATCTATACAAAATCAAAGAAACTCTAACAAATATAACAACTCAATATGAAAAAATGAGAGAAAAAAGTCAACATTCAAAGTCAACTCGTTTGAAACAAGGTTCCTTACAGTTTGTGTTTGAAAAACATAACCAACTGGCCACGCAAATCACCATAATTAGTCAAATTCACACACTATAAACCAATACACATTACACCATTTATATACCCTTCTTTCATATTTATTGTAAGCCTTCAAAACCAACCTGGCTCCAGCTTAGAAACCCTTTTTCTTTTCAGTGGTGCAAGCTAGCTAGAACCATGTCGGGTCTCGGAGATAGACATGATGATGATGATGATTCGTCGTTTTTTGCTCGTCAAAATTCTGGCGATGTTAATAGTAGGATCTTGCTCATAGCAATTATTACTTTATCTGTAGTCGTGGTGGTTGTGACCATGTTGCATGTATATGCAAGGTATATACTACGTCGCCAGGCACGTCGTAGAGTGGCTTTTCAGGGTATAGGGCTCATAGCACGTATCCACTCTGAAGAGCCACCCAAAAGGGGTCTTGAACCCATGGTTATTGATTCTCTTCCGATACTCATGTATAAGAACATTGAACATGGTTCCGAGCATTCAGGGGTTAACCCTGAATGCGCGGTTTGTTTAAGTGTATTTGAGGATGGTCAGATGATCAGGGCTTTGCCAAACTGCAAGCACAATTTTCATGCAGAGTGCATTGACAAATGGTTAGGCTCACAATCGAGTTGTCCAATTTGTCGTCATGAGGTGGAGCTAGGTACTACCATCCCGCCCTTACCTCGTGAATCTAGTACTAGACTAGGGGCCGGGGCGGGCCTACCTTCTGCTCCACCTCTAGAACGTACAATTTCTGTAGTAGTGGCTACAGAAGGAACGTCAAATGAGATGGTACAACCGTCTCCCAAAGTGACTGGAACAAACTCGAGATTGAGTTCTTTTCGAAGGATGCTTAGTATGGACCGATCTTCGCGACAAGTCAATTCGTGCACACATGATGGAAATGAAGATCTTGAAAGACAATAAAGTGATACATATTACAACATTTTATTGTATGTAACACTATTTTTTGGTTCACATTTGTATGATTTTGTTAAATCTTTGTGTTAATATTACACGGTAAAACTTATAAGTCAAGTTTTGTTAATATATTATGTATATTTTAGTAAAGTAAGATTACCTTGCAACCATGACTTTTGTGTTGCTTTGATTTGTTAAAATACATAGGGGCGGCTGTAGGTATGCCCATGTGAATCGTTGACCTTAACCATGTTTTATGGATCATCTTATGCTTTATACTTTTATTAAACCACCCTTAATTAACTTGTAGGAATCACATATCGGTATATCGGTCCTTGTAAACTTTAGCCTACGTATACGTACAACACTCGATCCTTAAGAAATGAGGACTTAATATCGTCATCTTATTTGTTGCGAAGACTTTGTTACTGGCCCTCGGAAGATAATTGATACTTCAACTTCAATGGATGGACTAATCGTCGATACATAAAACAATATTTGTCTATATATAATTAGGAAAGACTTGGCAACTTCATTTGCGTGTTATAAGAAAGTAGTCAAAGATTTGACCATATATATAGAAGTCATTAAGGAAATAAGTGCCCAACAAATTTAGGATAATCTTTGTTTGACTTTATGGTTAAGTATTGATTAGATGTTTATAGTTATTGTGGTAATGTTAGAAGCTAACGAAATTGGTCGTATATTTGAAGAGAATGAAAAAAACGTTTATTAGGATCATAGTATCATATTCTTTGAAATAGGATAGTAACAAAATTGGTCGTATATTTGAAGAGAATGAAAAAAAAACGTTTATTAGGATCATAGTATCATATTCTTTGAAATAGGATAGTAACAAACTAACAATTGACTGTTTTTCATTTATTTATTTTACCTTTAAAGCGTGCAGTGCTGTGTGTTACATAGGTAACCTAGAGGAGGAGCTCGATCTTCACGGAGGTCTAAAGCAAAGCTTAAGAACGAAGCTTTTCTAATCGAATATATTTGTCAAAAAATCGTTTATATAAACCTTACTCTCTAACACTTTTTTGATTCGAGATCTTTGATTAAGTTTTTAAATCAATATGGTATAATCTTATTCAATCAACAAATGAGTCAATCTATTTAATCTTTTATATAATAAAACAAATCCCTTATTGGAAATTTTTCATTTCAAAAAAATTGGAACCATACCTTATTTAGTAATAATTTTATTTAAAAAAAAAAGATTATTTTATTATTAAGTAACATTGTATATTTATTCATAACACAAGTAGAAGATAAATACAAAAAATATAGATAAGGTATTTTAAAAAAAAAAAAATTTTTTTATTAGGTAACATTTTATATTTATTCACAAAACAAGCAGAAGATAAATAAAAAAAAATATAGATAAGATGCAATTAACAATAGGATTAAAATTTTTAAATAATTATTTCAAAAAAAATTTAA